>PNEQ01060038.1:0-51941 GCA_003012365.1 Medauroidea extradentata | reverse complement strand
ATCTAACTTCACATAAAAATTAACAGCAACCAGTTGCACCACAGCTTTGATAGTTTAGTTTTTTTTTTTTTTTCAAATTGAGTTTATCCTTGAAATATGAACTCGTACGCCGTTATTTATGTGCCTATGTTACCCACCACAAAAGTCAAGATTGAATATTAAAACCATTATTAATCAACATGGACATTTCTGTTAAACACAAGTTTAAATATTCGGTAATAGGATAAGGGTGTTTTAATATAGACCTAATTATTATAGCTTCATTTGCAAACGTTGCAGAAAATCTGAATATTTCAATACGTGAACTCGTAAATTTCCTTTATCACTGTTTTCCTTCTTATCGTCGTTCTTATAGTCAACGTCTTGTACTACACGCACACACACACACACCTACACACACACACACGCTCTCTCTCTCTCTCTCTCTCTCTCTCTCTCTCTCTCTCTCTCTCTCTCATATGTATATATGTGTGTTTGTGTGAGGAGGCGGGGGGTTGTACGCAACAGTACGTGCGTTATTGTGCCTGTCTAAATAACCTTAAAAATATGTGATATAATGTTAGCCTAATATACTATGTCTGCTTTGAGGGCCATACACGTTCTTAATTTAATGTACCAAATCTACAAATGTTACAACGTATGCCACCGAAAGCACAAAAGCAAGGCAAAAGAAGTCCTCGCAAGATGTTTTTACCCGCGTGACGGAAGAGGAAAGGAAGTTATATGGACGGCAGTGGTACTCGCGTCAAGAATATTTCCGCCTTTATGCACGGGGCACTAAAATGGTTCGTCGAGTTTTCGTAGCATTCGTTACTACACGAGACTTTAACTCGTGGCGTTATAGAGATAACAGCAGTCCGTAAAAGCCGTTGTCAGCCATTTTAAGCGACCCAAATAAAACATGGTTCTAATATGCACGCTGTATTTTTAATATCACAGAAGCGTCGTTTGGAATATGTACTTTCGACGGTTTTGCCAAGCTGCTTGTCAAATACTCACAAGAGACAGAGCAAAAAGGGTGACCTTGAAACGTGCATCAAATGCCGAATAGCCACAACGAGCCACGTACTGAACTACCGTTCAAGATTACCGCTGATCAATTTTTACAATATCACTTTGAGCGGAGGCCATACAATTTTATTGGTGGAAAATTTGAAGAAACGTTCAGTGCACGTTTCTATCTAGTTTCACATGCATCCCGTTAGTACATTTTGAAGCACGGCAGTCTGAAAAGGCCGTTTGTAGCTATGTTGGAGGGCTTAGAAACTGTTTTTATGAGCTTGGTGACTTAATAATGAGATTCTGCCCTTGTCCTCAAACAGAGGCACAATGGGCTCACATGAAATAGTTTCGTGAAAAATGTATTTCTTGTCTATTACAACGTATTCGAACAAGTAATAAGCGACGCCCTTAATGAATAAACATTGTGAAAATACGTTGAACATTTTCACTTAAAAATTGATACTCTTCAACACAGTTCATCTGCCAGGCGATAAATGATCTGGAAAGAGGAGAAATAGAGTCGGCTAGCAGTTTTTCATCAGTCTTGTTGCCTACGTGGAGTGCGCATAGCTTGGAGCAACGACAGCACGCTGTGGTCAGAACGCCAGTCAGCTGATAACTTACTGCGATGGACGAATTGTTCATTTCCCCAAATAGACGAGGGAACGCTCACGCAATCAGAGGACGGGAGACAGAGTTAGGAAATGACTCAATGTGCGGTTTCTGCTGCATTCGGGGAACTACACTCTCTGGGAATCAGACCCGCTCCCAACAAACGTCTGCGAATTCAGTCTCATAATGCACTGATAAAAATACGTTACATACAGCCAAACATGTCTATATGTAGGGACAGGAAAATGTCGCGTGTTCAATGAACTGCGTTCTTGTCTCCACGGTGCCACAAAGGATGTTTCAGAAATACGTTTACATACAAACTTGAAGGGTGGGTTCCTTACAACAAAACAAGGAAAAAATAAATATAAACATAGGTCTAGAAATACGTAGTTTTCATTTCGTTTATGAAAGTTCAGTTCAATTAGTTGCAAGGTAAAACCGGTAGTAAAATGAATGTTGTTAGGTAATTGAACGATGTTATGGAAACAAATGCGCTGATGCACACATTTGTATCATCTGTGGCGGATGTGGGAGTATTTGACAAGGCGCGACAGTGCATGTGTATCAGGAAGCATGAGGACGTCATTTCGAACAATTACTGTAAGTTTGTGATATTAGCATCGGCGAAACTGTCATAAACTCAAAACCTCTCAGTAAATGTTCGAAATGGCATTCACTTGCTACCTGACACACATGCTCACCTCGGAACATACACTGTCGCACCTTGTCAAACACTCCCACATCCGCCATAGATGATACAAATGAGGGCATCATCATACTTGTATCAAGGAAGCCACGGTTGGCGCAGTGGATAGAGCACTCGCCTCTCACCAAGGCGATCAGAGTTCGATTCCCGGTGTAGTCTGTCCCCGGATTTTCGCATGTGGGAATCGTGCCGGGGACGATACCTCTGGTCAACGGGTTTTCTCGGGGATCTCCTGTTTTCGTCACCTCTTCACTCCGCTACTATCACATATTCACATCACACCAGCGCAAAAAACGCAGGTGTTGATTGCTGGCCAAATCCTCTTTACTTCATACTTGTGTACATAACATAAATCAGTAATCTAGTAACATTGATTTCATTACCGCTTATACCTTGCCACACATAGATCTAAACTTTCACATAAACATTTTTTTCGTTCATGTTTTTGTGTAAGGAACATATCCACCAAAACATTTGACACCAATTAAGTAAAGTCCTGCGTACGTTAAAATATTTGTAAAAATCTAGGAAGAGAATTTTACTCTCTCATCGTGACTTGTATAAGACTTAGGAAGTATACTAGTACAGTAAAGTCGTATAGTAATGGTTAGCGTGCTAAACTTTAAATTGTAAGTTTGTGGGTTAGAAGCTAGAAGATTTAATGTCAATGAGTGTATTGGAAATTGGTTGTTCAGTATGAAAATATTAGAAAAGTTATTATTTTTGTAATTAGTATGTGCTACTTGTCCCTTAGATATTGTGCGGGGATATCCCGCGTTCCATGGATTTCCTGGAGAATACTCCACAGATTTCTCGAAAACGTTGGTTTGATAGTCCCACAGATATCTTGGGGATATCCTGAATAGCTTTAGTTGATAGCCCCCGGACATCCCTTGGATGTCACTTTGCTCTGTGGCGCAGTATTGCATCTCATTTTGTGAAGTATTAACAGAAATTAAGTAATGCAGCGTGCCATTCTGGTGCTTGAAATTTACTGCAGTGGGATTTTCCTGCTGAAAACGGAACTGTAAATGTCGGTTTTAATTGTTAGCACGTTCACTAAGCGAGTAATTAAAATGCAGAAGGAAGAAACTACTATTCCAGTACATAAAAAAATACTAACTAACGTACGCAAAGGAAATTTAAAAAAAATATATGTATGTATGTATATTTCATTGTTACAGAGAGACAGATAGTACATACGAGTGTAGGGAAAGTCACCCGAATCGCTGTGTAAAATAGTGACTTATATACACTGTAATTTATAGTCTGCCTCGACTTGTAAAGGGAATATTCGTGTTAGAGTTAGAAGTTTTAGATTTGTATTTAAGAAATAAATATCATTGAATAGTAAACAAATGTATGAGCATCGTTATATAGGCCTAAATCATATATCAGAAGTGATGTTCCATCTGTCACCGACGAGTTGTTGTAGAAGACAGCACGCCAGTTCGGCTACTTGTGCCTAGAGAACTGGGTGAGGCGTGATGCGCATGTTGTGTCGTCCTTATTGCTTCCGAACTTCTACGCTTTGAACACTGAAAATACGTTCACCCAGGAGGCATATAAGTTTTTCGCCGTCATGTTTCATGGTATTATTTTTATGTAGAAAGGTCTAAATGCTCGATGGGTTAAGCTCATGTTATTATTTTTTTTCTGGTTTTCTTTAGCTTACCCACCTATTGTCTACAACGACGTAGTATGAGCAGAGCCGCGATTTTGTCGCGAAAAGATTTTTGCCCCACTTAAGTTTTAGTGTCTCATGTGCACATCGACAGCTCTGCTTCATGGTTATTGTCAGCGTGTCTTTGTTCAGACATGTTTCTCATTTAACTGCACCAATCACAATAAGATTATTGTGACTCCGTACGTCTGTAATTTGTCAAGGTAAGTGAGGGTAAAATCATCCAATCACAGACGATGTAGCAGAGCTGCAGGTGTACACACAACACATCGAAACCAAACGTTACAAAAATATTTTCGCCATAAAGTCGTGGTTCTAAGAATGAGTTCTGTACGGTACACATAATAACATAAATATACCTAATGGTCGGGAATAAATGTAATTTAAAACAACTATTTTTGATTGGGTAAGTAGGTGCCACTGACAAAACAATGGACGTATGTCGTGCCAGTGTCAATCGCTGTGTTAGAAGACGTGTAATCAAACGTCTGACTGAAGGATGACAGAAGGACGTGAATGGGTTGTTGTAGCCCCGCCTTTACGTTTGAATGAACGAGAACAGCGATGCAGGTTTTTAAAAGAAAATAATATCACAAGGCGAATGACAAGGAAAGAACGCACGCAGAAGGCAGAGGCGCGTGCTCGCGGACGGAAGAACGCAAAGTGATTCACGGGAGCGAGACGGGAACTGAAGTTTGACGTCGGCGTGCAATAGCAGTGTTCCAGTCCCCCAGGGCCGGTAACCACAGGTCACCCTACCTCCTGCACAGGCAATCTGCATGCGAAACATGCCCCTGTACGCACTGTTAACGTACACCCGCTCGTAGCTTCTGAGAAAACTACGCGGCGAATTGTTACATGCGAGCCCTGCGAGCGAGGAAACGCCGCAGCTGTTTACTGTTTCAGCAACTATCCTCGTCCAACATATGAGGAAAATATAATACATATGTTTCTGTTATGGAGGAAGTAGGACGGATTACTCGACAGGTACGGATCCTAAGAGGTAGGCCTACACAAGACCCAAAACGTAAACCAGGTTTACTTTTCCACAGGTGGGTGTGGACTTTGTGCTATTTTAAAAATTTATTTTTGTGGTAGGTAAGTAAAAAAAATTTAATTTTAAATGCACAGTTTGAATATATACTATGGTTAGAGATGATGGTTAGAGACCTGAAAAATTCGCGTTTTGTTTTAAGCCCAAGCTAGGACTCAAACAACTGTAACTTCGTACCGCTTTTGCAAACGATTCTTGTTTTATTTGACAACTCTTGGAGGATGCTAGGCCTGTAATAATGAAGCAACTAAATGCAGGCCCAATAAAGTGGTATGACTGTGTCAGTAAGCAGCCAATGGGCAGCTGTTGTCCGCCTCAGCACACACATGTTGTTGGAGGCTAGCGTACAGGTCAGTGAACCCACGAATATTTCCAGTCTATAATGATGGTTTATCGCAAGAAAACTTGACCGTTTGCTGGGTTTCAACTCACGTTCATCTTACCAGAAGATAACTGGCTTTAGCTTATACGTGAAGCTGTTGCCCTATTTGAATGAGCCAATAAGAATCCCGATATTGTAATATTTGATGCCTGTTATTGGTCTCCAGAAAGCCGCGCTGTGTCAGATGTACGTCACCCAATCATATGTGTTACAATTAACTGCAGCGTTTTCAAGGGTATGTTGGCACAAAACATTTTCGCGATATACCATCATCTCTAACCAGTGTTCATAATTTTTCAAATAGAGATTCTTACAGTATTTTTTAATCAAATAGCCTAAGATTTAAACATTTGTGTGTCTCGAATTCACCACTACTGTCATAATGTGAATGAACCATGATTTCGGTACTCCTCAATTTGTTTCTTCTTTAAAAAAAAATCACACGAATACTAAATAGCCATATAAGAGTTTTAAAACTGAAATGAAACATTAAAAGAAACAAAAGGACTTATGACATTTAATTATTTGATATTTTATGTCCCCTGTCATACTGCAAACCGAAAATTTCAACGTACGTCTGCAATAGTTATGCATGGCCCTCTCCGAAACGAGAGTCAAGATCCGCTCTTGGTTGAAGTGACATTTTGACGACTCAGTTTGCCGGTTTGGTGAGTTAGGCTGTTCCCCTTGAGGAACGCCTAGACCCACAAAGCAATGAAGGGCTGTCACCGGGAAAAGGAATCCAAGACACCCAGGCAAAAGCCAGCAATACTATCAACTACACTTCGGAGACAGCCATTTTCAACACGTTTAACATAATTAGGCCCATGTGAATATTCACTAAATACCAGACATGCAAATTTCGCGTTATTTCTTGCCACCAGGCTAGACTCCAAATGGTTATAAACTCGTCCAACTTCCCACATAGGCCAAAAATTCCGAAGTCTGTCGGGTAAAATGCATCTGTACAGTAGTAAAAAGTTGCGTGTTTGAGTGACCAACCTGTTGTAAAGCGGTCACACACGTAGCTGACATCACATAGAGGCTACAGCCAGTGTAATCTCATACTGTAACCGTGTATATACAGCACTGCTAAGTCACAGAATATTTATGAATACAGAAGTGAGATAGCCGGTAGAACAGCAAACTTAGCCACACACACACCAGCAAAATGGCTTCCCTGGCCAGCAACATGGCGGAGACGCCTACAGCCAATCAGCATAAGGTGACTGTCCTGCTAGTCGGCAGCCAGGCCAATAGGAAACCTGCAGTAACATGCAGGAGCTAAACATACACGAAGCTTGTATTATAAAACTCGGACAGCCAATAAGCGGCGAAGTTCACCCGTATCAAACGTCCGCCACGTCATTTCACGTCTGTATTGCTATTTAGTCTGTGGCTAAGTATAGTCTCTTACTAATAATAACACGAATTTTGCAGGTCCCTACCAATGGGTTTCACTTACTCCCAGTGGAGCACTTTAAACAATTTAATTCAGAAAAAAAAATCACCGGTACACAGTGCAAAAATAATAGCCCACTTTAGATGTCCATGTTCCTATAAATTTTAATGAATGTTTTCAGTGTCGATTTATATACCGCGTCCTGTTAAAGCACCGACTAGTTATTCGCGGTAACTTGTCAGGCGTACAGCTGTTATCACACTGGAACCAATGAACATGTAGCTGAGGGCAAAGTGTATGCCCTACATAGGACTGTAATGTCTAGCAGCAGGATTCTTGATCACGTAAGCGTCCCGTGGTCTCTAGCTATATTATCGACTAGAGTTCGACATAGTTGTGTATTGGTTTCGCTTCTGCATTGGCAAGTATTCTCTGTTTCAGTTACCTTCAGAAAATTGTAATTGTTCTGAGGACACTTAACCTTAATTTGTTGTACGTGCATGATACAACGTAATCAGATTATTTTTAGTTCTGATGTGAGGGTGAGTTTGCTATTTAGTCGTACGTACAGTAAATTTTATTCTACATTGTAACTGACATTACACCAAAGTTGACGTTAAGTGTCCAAAGAACAGTCAAAATTTACTTTAGTTCAACGACAAAGTACACTTAGGGACACACATGAATACTTTCGTTAAAAAAAAAAAAAATTTAGGAACTCACTGCAACGCATTTAAGCGCACGGCAGGCTGCGCCCTTAATGTCATATGAACGTGCAACGGCTTGGAGTTTAGTTTGTTGCCAGAAAGAACGCAATTTTGGCGGGTCTCCACGCCGTAGAGAACTTTAATTACAACAATAACACACATAGAAAGAAGCAAGAAATAAGTCACGTGATAGCTGGTCCGGGTTGAATATTGTTACTACAGGCTGGAGTAGCAGCCAATAAGAAGACAGACGAAGCTCAAATGTACATAGGACTCTGAAGTCTAGCCTGCAGGCAAATGAACTCGCCAAATTTTCCTGCCGTAATTATAATCAGCGAGTGAAACAGGAAGTAGCGAGACAGCCGGGCGGATGGAGCTGTGGGCACATAATTTGGGGGACGGAGGTCTGCACGACAGGCAGTTGAGCTTCGTCAGCAGCTGCGGCGGCAGCTGTTGTGTTCAGGTGTGCGTTACATTTAGCATAATTACAACACACGCCTTACTTTAGCTACGGGGAAAATATAAGTCCTTGGGAATATATTGTAAAGGTTTATTGTATTTAACCCGTACGTCTCCTTGGTTTCACAATCACGAGTTTGTGAACAAATGCCCTGGAGCAGTTGAAAGTTCTAAGGTAGTTTACAGTGAATAAATATGTTGTAGGCTACAAAGTCTTCTATATAAAATCAAAAAAAGATTTTTTTGGGGGATTTTTAAAAAATTCTTGGACGATTTACAGTTTAATTTCAAATTTCAGCAACTCTTTCTTCAATACAAAAAATTTAATTTTTGGTTTTCATATAAGAGACTTTGTGGTTTACAACATCGTTATTCACTGTACATTTTTTTTTTTCCTTTTGTATAGTCAGTTGGTTTAAGTGGTGTGCAATATACCGTAAAATGCAAAGATTTCTACAAATAATTTCTTTGGCAACTGGTTTCCAAGTATTTATTTTGTAGACATACAACTTTTTAAAATCTATAGTATATATTACTTTTCTTCTTGTCACATAACTGCTGGTTAGAATCCCTGAAATCTCGCCGGTCCCGCAACCATCTGTGTGGACTCCACAGTCCTGTGTACACTCTATGGACTCCACAGGCCTGTGTACACTCTATGGACTCCACAGTCCTGTGTACACTCTACCGCCGACCACTTATTCATTGGCTGCTGCTCCAGTGAGTAGCAAGTTGTACATCTTACAAGGTATCGCGGGAGTCAACGAGTGTCTTCCTGCAGGTTTACTATTGGTCCAAGAATCATCGGGGGAGAAATTGCTATCACGAATTTAAGTTACAAAAGTTCTAATAAACCCTAGAATGATTCCCATGCCTCTGCATATAACAAATTCTTGCATTTCACTATCCACATTACATTAAGTGACATCCTTGGTTTTTACATTGACACATTTGGACTTTGAGTACAGAGCAGCGTACGTAACGCAGTTCTAATGTCATCAGGTTTGACTCAACCGATTTGTGTAGTGAAATTTGACTTCAATTCGGATCTCCGAATGATACATGCATCTGTCATCAGTCGCTATCAATAAGGTATTTTATTGATCGCGATGAGAAAGCTAATGCAGGGTCATCACAAGTACAATGATAATCAAAATATTTTCCGAACGCGATGCGGGACCGTGGCGGCCGATAGGTCAGACCTCTTGCCTCCCACCAAGGTGATACGGGTTCGATTTCCGTCGGGGTCGGTCCCCGAATTTTCGCATGTGGGAATCATGCCAGTTTTCTCGGGTATCTCTCACGATTCCCCCGCCCTTTCATTCCGGCACTGCTCCATACTCATCTCATGTCACCCCCCACCAGCGCTAAAGACCTCGATGTTAAGCGCTGACCAAAATCTCTCTCTCTCGAACGCGATGCACAAAGCCGTATATTAACATAGGCGAGTAAAAAGCCAGTAAAATTCATAACCTTTTGTTGAAAAGGACCCTGTCACACAGACGTGATGTGTCACAGTTAACCATGTACTGATTGGCACAGTCAAATGAATAATGACTCTGCACAAAAATACTCTACCAATCATCATGAAGTTGAGCTCCAGGTGTACACGTAAGACGCTTAAAGAAAGTGGGGCAAAAATCTTTTCGCGAAAACTACCGGGTCCTAACTATATATTTCGGCAGTAAGGGGAAGCCAATACTGTTTTTAAAATCAGTGCGACATTAATACCATTCTTGTTTAAATGGTTGTCATGTCGATGCTTGTTGCCATCTAGTAGAGACGGCTATGAAAGTCTCCACCATATTTGGTTTATATATACTTTTTGCCTTTAATTTGTCTCACAAATTTTCTAATAAATTTAATGCATCAAGATAGAGCATTGTTTATTTTATAGTCTACAGTTGACATTACACGACTACACAATTGCTTGTACTGTTTCTATAAACTTCGCAGGGAAATAAATTACTAGTTTTTTTACGACGATTACTAGAGGATTTAAGTAGTTGTAACCATTTGAAAACCATTAAGAAGTAATATCTGTGCCATGTCGAGGGAAATAATAATTTAAACCTCATGGTAAAAACATACTGGGGGAATTAATCCTATAAGAAAAAGAGGAGGGGGTAATGATAATTCTTGTGCTGTTTAATCTACCCAGGGATTTGTTGCAGTTGGTACTAGCTCCTGCCTTAAATAATGTTATGACAGGACTGTCAGACTGTGCGTGTGTGGCCTGCCTCAGTTCTTGCTTTAGTGTTTTGCGAACAAATGCCACCGCTCACTATGCTCGTCACACTCTGCTTACAAGCGCCAAGAGTCGCGTGGTGTGACTGCACACACGGGCGAAAAGGAACTTCCTCAGTCGATGTTTCGTCTTTGTGCGGACGTCCGCGAAGAACTGAGGTTAACAAACCACTGTACGTCCTCTCCCCTGACAGTTACAACACACTGCGCATGCATCAACACTTTCCACAACTGGGTAGAATTCGGAAGCTAAATTGCCCATTGCTGTGTCATAGTTGTGATCCGAGACATACAATATCAGCTGTGACTATAAGTTCTGGATACGTGAAATCAGTGTTTCTACCGATTATACCTATAATAATGTTGTTCGTGTTCAACGTCCTGTAGGCTAGACTCCACAGTCCCATGCGAACTTCAGCATTACTTCTTTCACCACTTGCTGAAGTTCTAGTCAATAGGCAGTATCAGCCCAGACTAGCTCATTGTTCCTTTGCTTGGCTCAGAGATTTCCATGACGCATAATGCTATCCAATAGTAATAAAGGCAGTAATGTAGGCGGGGCTGAAATCTAGCTTCTGCTAACATTAAAACGTGAAACTTCCCGGTCCTTATTTAGTCAATGTATAGGCTGTTCTTGTTCAAAGTGTGCCGTTTAAAGATTCCTAGCTTATATATCACGATTTGTAAGCAACCATGTTAATTTCAGCAGTATTAATGACTCTATTCCTTATTTAAGGAAAATCATGTATGACACTGCTGCAGAGTTCTTGAACGATATTTACGAACATTACAGCTATATAGCTACTATATATTTGCATGTTTTCCATTTGAGACTCGGGAACACTTTCATATAACCGTTGCTCGTGTAACATTCGGGCGTAATCTTCAAATTTTTAAAAATGTTTTTTTATTATAAATAGCTGGTTATGTATTTATGTATTTCAGTGTGATATTTTTTATTTCTAAGTGATGCTGCAAGAAGGACATATTGTAGTGTATAATTAGATCCATTGATTTTTTGTGAAAATAATACTGCGACAATACAAATTTATTCAGTGTCTTACATGAACTTCTGCTGCCCTGTTATTCTTCAAGGTCAATGATTAGGAAGTTTTAAATGTTCAGCGTCTCGGGGTTCTTCCCGCGAAACACAGACGTAAGGTACCGCATTAACCTCGTTCTGACTGGTACAGTCAAATGAACGACGCCTGTCACAAAGACGTGCAGCCAATAACCATGAAGCAGAAACAAGTTGATGCAAAACTCTTTTCACGAAAAATCACTTGCTCTATGCGAAATAAGGAACCGGAAGTTTTCTGGAAAAGATTTTTTGCACAGTTTTATTTTTCAATGCCTTACTTGCACACCAGTAGCTCTACTTTATGGTGATAGGCTGTGCGTATTTGTGCAGAGTCGTCTTTTCCTTGACTGGGTCGATGAAAACCAGGTTAACTGCGACAACACACGTCTGTGATTGGCAGATAGAACCCCACGACGCTGGGAGTTCAAATATTCAATCACTGACCGCGCAGGTGTTCACGTAAGACACTGAAACAAAGTGATGCAAAATTATTTTCGCGAAAACTACCTATCCCTGTGTACGATAAATGTGGGTTAGCTCTGCAGTGACCTCCACAAACCACACATGCACGTAACACACCGATCTCTTTAGCTACTAATTCTTCATGAATTGTACATCACCAGTAATATATTTTCTACCTCTGCAAAATGCTATCTCTAGAACTTCCATCGTTTAGCCCTTCTAGTCCTCAAAAAGCACAATCAGTATGGCCAAGTTTTATGAGCTCTTTTTCCTTTGGCCGCACGTCGTTGTGAGAAGTGATTCGTCACTTGTCTAGGCCAATCAGAATTAAGTTACTGCGGTCCAAAACGTCAGTGGTACCCAAGAAGAAATCCACAAGTCGTAAGAGCATGTAAATAATTGCAGTGTGTGAGCTACGTGATTTTAAATACGATTAATAACGAACTTTTTATCGCAAAATTTGGGTGCCCTTGACTACGAGTTGCGCCACCAGTTTGAGACAAAAATATATTTTCACCATTTAGTTTCACTGCCTTATGTGCAGGTCTGCAGCTATGCTTCATGGTTAGAGACACTGGAAAATCGCGAACATGTTTATCATAGTCTTTAGTATATTAACCGTGGCACGTGTGAACAGTTTTGGGGCAAATCACACACGCTGTGTGTTCAAGCTGTACAGTTCTAACTGGGTTTGTTGAAGAGAGAAACTATGCTTCAAATAAACCATAGTGAAAATCGATACAAAACATTCAGTGTTATATACATCATGATCATGTTGGAGCTTAGCAAATATTCAACATTTCCCCCGATTTTCCAGTGTCCCTATTCATGGTGCTTGGATGTCTTAGCTTCCACATGTCTTGGGGTTCTACTGGCAAATCACAGACGTATGGTGTCACAATAATCTTATTCTGATTGGTGCAGTCAAATGAGAGACATTCTTGAACAAAGACACGCTGCCACTAACCATAAGGCAGAGTTGCCGATGTGCACGTAAGACATTGAAACTTAATGGAGCGAAAATCTGTTGAATACAATTTCGTAGCTCTATGAGACTGTAACTTTCTTCCGGAAACATATTAAACAAATAAGTGTTGTGCTGTAGACCTTATATTTAGTTTTATTTTTGTACACTATTTAAATTGGAAGAAACGTTGAAGGTGACAAAATATTTACGAAATTTTTTGAGTTGCCAGCTCAGATTCCCAAATCTAATCAGGTACACATTAATTTCTAGTTTCAAATGTGGCCGAAAAGTAATACTTTGATTTGTTCGTGCCTAGGCTGACTAAGTGCTTGTTTATTGGACACAGCAAATACGTTTTTGGCTTTGTTTTCATCGATCGAGATATGATCCATTCGTAATACACGTACCCCAAGAAGTATTAACGAATTAACTTCACATAGATGAGAACCTTGACGATGCTGTACACTGAGCCTAGCTTTGTAATGGCTGGTCATGTGTAAGCTTCCTTTGATACACGTTCAGGATAGTATAAATAGTTAAGAAGTAGTAGAAAAAGTAAAACTATACGACTGGTTAGGTATGTGGATTTGTATCGTAACAATTTTCTACAGGTACGGTTCTAAATCATGTAATTCCCATAAACGCTGCACATATTGTGTAGGGGTGACGAGGTGTATCATTGCAGCCTGCATTAGCTTTTAGTATATTAGAACTACTTTACATGCTCATGTTCTCTTATATGATAATGTGATCGTATTCGCGTCCG
The DNA here is from genome assembly GCA_003012365.1 of Medauroidea extradentata. Taxonomy (NCBI): domain Eukaryota; kingdom Metazoa; phylum Arthropoda; class Insecta; order Phasmatodea; family Phasmatidae; genus Medauroidea; species Medauroidea extradentata. The sequence goes on along the minus strand of PNEQ01060038.1, from coordinate 38,407 downwards.
CCGATCACACTTAGCGAAAATAGAGCATGCACTATCGTGTATCTTCGTAAATTACTGAATTTTGTTGGTTCATTGACCTGCAGTCTAGACTCCACAGTCCTGTATATCTCCAGGCTTTTAGATTTGTTTATTGACTGTCGCCCCACTTTCACACTTTGCCGAGATAGCTCCCGACCGTTCATGAAAAATTATCATCCAATTAAAAACGTTACTTAAGTGTAGACCTGCACATGTTTCAAGTCTAACTTATCCAAAAATGTTTCGGTCACTTAAAATAAAACTTAAACAGAGAGCCAGAAGTGTGTGTACCGAACACGAAAGCTTTACATCCTAGAAGAAAAATCTTTCTTTGCAGTAAATTAAACTTTTTCACTGCGTGTATTGGCGTGTTTGACAACTATAGAGACGCTTGAAATAGTACAGAAAGGGTGATCCAGGCACGTATGCCGCTTACATGATGGCCTCTACGCGCAAATCTCTGAACTGACGAGAAATCTTACCACTGTAGTACTGTCTGTCAGACTTTCAGTGGCGATGCTTTTGTTTTGTGAAGTCGTACTAGAAATTAAGAAATGCTGTTTGTCCTTCTGGAGCTAAACATTTTCTGCAAGGGAATTTTTCATTGCTAAAAATAGAGCTGTAAATGACCGTTATGGTTGTTATCGAGTTCATTTAATGAGTTTTTATAACGCGGAAAGAAAAAACTACAGTTTTGGCATAGTACGATTACTAATTGGTATTCGCACGCAGACGAAATTTAAAAAAGTAAAAAAGTGTTGCACGGTTACTGAAAAACAGATTGCTGGAGACAAAATATTTACATAAATCTCTGATTGCCAGCTCAGCTTCCTAAATCTTAATAAATCTTAACTGGTACGCATTAATGTCTACCTTAATATGTTATCAAAAAGTAAAACTTCGATTTGTTTCGTGCTGAGGGTGACCCAGTGTTTTTTTCCATGAACACAGCATAAACGTTGTTGGCTTTGTTTTCTCGACCGAGATAAGTTTCATTCATAACACATTGTCACTCCATTTGGCTTCTTAATGTATACCTATTCTGTGACTTGACCTATAGTTCATTCGCCGAGATGTGAGAGTTGTAGTTTGTAAATAAGAGTGCGCGATACTAGTATAAGCGGTAAGGGCTGTACAAGCTACTAACCAGCGCGCTGCTGAGTGTGACGAGAGTTAAATTGGTGACTGGTCAAGCGAGTGTTCATATTGTTTTCTGATAGTGTTTTAATCAGACAGAAACGTCAGCTGTAAATGTGCTCCGCTGTTACAGTCGAACTTAAGTAAACACATGTACGTTCAACTAGGACTGTTATGTACTGTTTATTCACTTATCGATCGTAGCTCGTGATACATACACTGCATGTTCGGTACAGTAATTATATCTACAACACGTGCAACAAGAATGATATCAGCAACATTTAAACTTTGCATAATGCATATAATATGGTTAGTGTCTATTTATCTTATGTGACGGTTTTGTTAAATGTATGATGTAAATATCGTTACTGTGGAAATAATCTATTTAACAAATTATTTTACGGGTTCCATCAATCGTCGTGTTTCTTTATTCTGTTTTATTTGTCGTTTCACATGTTATTGTAAATGTTCATGAATAGTTACAATATGTGTGTCAATATTAGTGTCGATTATTTTACATTTCTTCCATTGCACATTGGTATGACATTGTCGTCTACCTGAAAATAGGGTTTTATGTCCAGATTTCTGCATCGTGTATCGTGCTGGACGATGTCGCTATTCAAAGAGATTTCTCGGGGTCCTTCATACCAATTTCAATCGCATTCATAGATTTCCACGACTTTATGTGTTCATACTCGCCTGAATATCACCAATTCGTGCATGGCATTCTACGCTCAATACCTGTCTGCCACTACATGTGGCGAGCATTCCGGACAACCCTGATTACAAGCTGAAATCACGTGAACACTGCATGTTTTCATTGACAGAGTACTTACCTTCGATCACGTGCAAGTGCTTCGCACGTTTTCACTTGAACGCAAATAGACAGTAGTCCTGTTTTACTTGCAAGCTAGTTATTGGTTAGAAGTTCTCCAAAGAGTGACTAATGATTAAGGAAATCCAGTTTGAACGAAAATATTTAATAACAAGTTTACACTTGTAGCAAGGGACATGCAAAATTATTGTTATTATTTGGCGCCAAACTATGTTTCACTGCCCCGTCCATACCAGAACACAATCTGATATTACATTGGTCACAAGACTCTTTATTTATGTGTGTGACTCAGCGACCCTTGACTTTTCCGAAAATATCTCTGCGCCACTTTGTTTCAATGCCTTATGTGCACAACTATAGCTATGCTTCATGGTCAATGATTATATGTTTTTAACTCTGAGAGTCTCGGGATTTAACAAGATTATCATAGCCGTGTAGTGTCCAGTCTTGAGATTTAACACGAGTATCATAGCCGTGTTGTGTCCAGTCTTGGTATTTAACTATATTATCATAGCCGTGTAGTGTCCAGTCTTCGGATTTAATACGATTATCATTGCTGTGTAGTGTCCAGTCTTGGGATTTAACACGATTATCATAGCCGTGTAGTGTCCAGTCTTGGGATTTAACACGATTATCATAGCCGTGTAGTGTCCAGTCTTGGGATTTAACACGATTGTTATAGCCGTGCAGTGTCCAGCCTTGAGATTTAACATGATTATTATAGCCGTGTAGTGTCCAGTCGTGAGATTTAACACGATTATCACAGCCATAGTCTTGCAGTAACCTTGTTCTGATTGGTATAGTCAAATGAGTGACGCCTATCACGATGATACGCTGCCAGTAACAACGAAGCAGAGCTGTAGGTATGCGCGTAAGGCATTGAAACAAGATGGAGCGAAATAATGGGAAAGGCCTAGTCTACGAATTCGTTATATCCCCGAATATTTCCCTTTATCCATTCCGCACACCACACACACCACCTTTTTTACCCTCTATTCTTTCTATTGGTGTCTTGTGTATTATTCTTCCTATTAGTGGTCAATTATATTTGACGAAGTTATTCATTTGGGTTGCAAATTCGTATGGTCTCCGAACACTTCCCCTTTTTCCTCTTTACAAACAAAAAACGCCAGTTCTTTAACCCCTATTCGTTTCTAATGGTGCCTTACGTATTATTCGTCACATTGGCGGGAAAATTAAACTTGGAAAAGCTTTTAAATTGGTCAACATATTTAAATGGTTGCCATAATCTTTCCTCTCTCATCACGACCCCGAACGAAGTTGGGAGGGAAATAAACTTTGTGAGCAAGACTATAGTTCGTGGGATACAGTGAGCACTACAAATTTAACCTTTGAAAAATATCACTTAAGTACTTAATTACCACAATACTGAAATAAAATCAACTAAAATCGATATTTTTGTATTTTATATAATAAGTAAACTTTTCTTAATCAAACTACAAAGGTTCCTATCGACTGCACAATTGAACTTTACATGCGCAAACATCAAGCGGCGTGTCCCAAAGAGGTTAGATATTTTCCTCCGTTAGCCGTAATGAGCGGACAGTTACGAATTGGCTGACCGTTATGCGCGAAAAGATTAGAATTGGCTGAAAATATAAATTTTTCAGGGCTTTGTTGAGTACTCACTTTAGCCCAAACCGCCTATAGTGGTTGACATAGAGCCGCAAATTCTTATCACCAAAATCAATGGCTCTAGTCAAGAATAGTTTTCCACGGTGTGTTTTATTTACTGTGATAGAAGTAATAGCTTGGAAAAATTAAAAATGGGTTTGAAATCTAGAGTGTGCTTAAGGGGGATTGAAAACCTTCGGTTTGGACTTTTTTTTTTATATAAATCAGTGTTTAGAGGGTTATATGACGTTCTGCATAAGTTATCGTTTAGTTAATTTTATGGAATCTATGCGCCATGGTTTATCTTACTGTTAAAACCACAGTAGTTGCTGATGTAAGATAGTTATTTTTTAACAGTTGTTTACAATATTCATACACAATATTCATACACTCCCATTGCATAAAACATTCAAAGACATAGTTATTTTTTTCTTGGCAGCTGTTTTCCGCTACAAAGTAATGAATATATTGAGGATGTGCAACACTTTCAGAACATTTTGACGCATTACATTTGTACCTTCCCGTGCCAAAACTATTGATACATGCCGTAAAAGAGTTGTTATTGAGCGAAAACAGATAAACCCAAGGTGTTACGGATGAATTCCCCGTAGAATGCGAAGGTTTTCTGTCCGTAACAATGTTTAAAATTATTAGTAAGACGGGTTTTGAAAGCGCTCAGCATTTTGTGAACAGCCTATAGATGGTTTCGATGGGTCGCAGTTGGCGAAGTGGCTAGAGCGCTCGACTCCCTCATTTTCGATCCGGGCTCGATTCTAGGCGGTGTCGCATGTTGGCCACTTGGCGGAAGTAGGGGGTTTGCCTGCTGGTTTTCTCAGTGTACTCCCATTTGCCACGTATTTTGCAATCCTGCCCTTTTATTTTATAGCCCTCATTTCTTGAGACGTGGAAACTTTTCTCTTTTATGTAGCGACAGACTAGAATTCACTGACCTATAATCACCCAGACACAATCATTGACGTTATTGTCTCCGGATCTTCGTCCGTATTACAGGTTAGTGGATACCTTATATTATTTGTAAAGATGATGGTTAGAGACCCTGATTTTTCGCGAAAAGGGTTTTGCCGCAGTTTTTTTCAGTGCCTTACGTACACATCTGCAATTCTGCTTCATGGTTATTGGCAGCGTGTCTGTGTGAAGAGCCGTATCTCATTTGACTGAGCCAATTACAAAAACTTTCCTGCAACACCACACCTCTGTGATTTGCCGGTAGAATCTCAAGGCTCGTGACAGTTATAATTTCCAATCGCTGACCACGAAGCAGAACTGCAGATATGCATGTAAGGCACGGAAACAAAGTGAGGCAAAATTATTTTCGCGAAAACAAGGGTCCCTAATGATGGTTTATCGCGGGAAATCTTGACTTGCTGGATTTCAGCGCACGTTCAGTTTACCAGAAGATAACTGGCTTTCGCTTGTACGTAGAGCGGTTGCCCTATTTGACTGAGTCAATAATAACCACGCAACTGAAATACTTTATGCTTGTTACTGGTCTGCAGATAGGTAGACGCATATCACCCAATTATTCGTGTCACAAGATATTACAGTATTTTCAAGGATATGTTGGTACAAAAAATTTTCGCGGTGTACCATCATTAGAGATGATGGTATATCGCGAAAATTTTTGTGCCAAATACCCTTGGAAACATTGTGGTTTCTTGCGACATGTAGGCTTAGGAGATATATGCATAACAGAACGGCTGTCTGCAGACCAATAATAGGCATCAAATATTACAATAACGGAATTCTTATTGACTCAGTCAAACAGGGCAACCGTTCTACATACAAGCGAAAGCCAGTTATTTTTTTATGAGCTGAACGTACGTTGAAACCTAGCAAACAGTCAAGTTTTCCCGCGATAAACAATCATCTCTAACCATCATCTATAATCATTTGTTGGATAATATTTTCAGGAGTGCTACATAAACTATCAGCCAACAGCAACAGTCAGATAAGCACAAAGTAGTTTGGAGCCTAGCCTGATGTCAGATAATAACGTGAAATGCACTTGGCTCTAATCATTTCATGTAATCTTTCAAGACTATGTAGACACCTGCGGGACGTGATGCCCTGCCCTCGGTTACCCTCCTCGTACGATATTTGTTTACATGGTTTCGAGTACAGTACACAACTTTTATCGCGCTCTCATGACTCGTGTGAGCGCAAGGCCTGTGGGGGACGGTGATCAAGTGCAGCGGTGGTTTGTTTGGGCTGCAGCGGCGGTGCAGACTCAACAGTCGCCTGCATGTGCATCCGGACTGCATCCAGGCGGGCGAGCGCACTTGTGAAAACATACCTAGGCAGACACCCCCCTATCTCACCCCAACACGACCCTCCCACTTCACTGTTGCGTCGCGCTGCACTGCCTCAAAGCGCCGCCGACGACGACCCCACGGATCTCGTGCATCTGTTCGACGCGCTGCACCCACGTGCACACGTCGACTCTGAAGTGCAGTTCCTGGAAGTGGACTTACGCCTCCCTCTCCCAGCTTCTGTTTTTCTGTCTTCCCCCATCTTCTAACACTCTTGAAATTACATGTCTTGATTCGGAGCTTCGGTTGACTCAGTAGCTAAAGAGTTCGCCACCCACCAAGGCGATCCTGGTTCGATTCCCGACGGGGTCGACCAGGATTTTTCCATACAGGAAAGATTCCGGATGTTGGTCGGCCAGTTTTCTTCGTGTTATCACATTTCCTTCTTCCTTCATTCCAACGATGCACTATAATCACCTCATATCACCCTTCAACAGCCCTGAACACCTCAAGTGTTCGAGGGGAGAAAAACGCCAGGTGAAGGCATTACTCTCAGATGCAATTAGGTAAATCATGAGAGAGGAAGATTCGGCCTTAGAGCAGCGTCTACCTATGTCCCAATTTGTTCTTTGTGGTCTAATTTGACGAGAATGATATGCAATTGCATGATAATATTACACTGATCGAAAGCCAAGTAATAACTGAAACAACGTCGCCAGAATTTACTTTCCTACTTTGCCTTAACCAAAACCTTGTTATGCTATTTTAGACCATTATCGCTATTTTCTCTTTTAAAAGACACAAAATAGGACTAAAGTCAAACTCGCAGTTGATATTTTCATCTTCCTGAGTTACAACTTGGAGAGTGATAACAGTAGTGACATTAAGCGGTTTATGCTTTTGAAATAGACATGTCGATGGTAAAAGAGGCTGTCAAACGTGCACATCTTAAGCCGTAAATATAGCTAAAACTAGATAATTTTGAACAATATAAAAAAATAAACATATGTTATCAATGTAATGTAAAACTCATGAAAGTCAATACAGTTACACAGTCACGTACTATTTTATCAATTAAATAAAAACATTTAAACGTTAATATTTTGCTTCACCATCCAATATTCTGAGTAAAAAAATAAAATATTTCAGTTGACGAATAAATTGTCGACTTAAAATGAGGCGGAGCTCCAGTCTGGTGTGGGATACAATTCCTACCTCCATGGATACCGCAACCGAACATAACCTTCATTCAGGCGTTTGGCTTCACATGTTCAGGATGAGATGTATGTAAAGAAATTATTTTTTATTTACCGCTTTTTCAGGTAAACATTGATATTACGCATTTGCGTATCTTAACTGTGCAATGAAACTAATACGTTTTACACTTGCGTACAAGTCTATGAGTGCACAAAATTGTTGGTTTATACCATTACAAACTAAAAAAATCAGCGTGTTTGTAAACAAGCTTTGTTTCCCACAGTACTCTCCCCCTGCTGTGTGACGTCAGAGGGCGTGTCCTTCAAGTCGTCCAAGAAAGAACCCAAACTGGCGACGAGCCGGCGCACGTAGATACCATTAGTGTGACTATACTCATCATTATGAATGCAAAGAAAAAAAACGTAAGAGCCGTAATTCAAGAAGAATTACTTACAGATATAAAGTAGACGCGCAACCACTGAATTTACATACAAATACTTACTAGCGACTCCTCATAAGGGGCCTCCCTAGATAAGTTGCGTTTGTGTGTGTGAGTCAGGAGCGGTAAGGTTGACGTTGATCGACGTATGTAATACATTATCGCCTCTCTGCGCAAGCTAATCAGCCTAGCGTGCAGTGCTTTACTATTATCCTTTTTCCTATGGGACTTAAAGAGGTGACCACATTATTTTATTTGTGGACAGCATAGTTCAAAGTCTAAGGCTTGTTTCCATGGTTGTGTTTTTCGAATCCCGTTCTTAGTTTTCTAGATACGGCAATCTGGGAAACCCATTTCTGTTCCTAAAATTATGTTTATAATAAACGATCCGAATTTTTAAAACTATAGTGAAAAGTTTGAAGTGTGTATTATTTTCGTAGATATACAAATATAACGCGCGTTAAATAGTTTCGTCAAAAAAAGAATAGCCGTAACTCGCTGCAACGCACATGAAGCGCAGGTCGGGAGGCCCTTTAGGAGCTGACCAAAGCCTCTGCTGCGCATGATCGATTCATAGACAGAGTGAAATATCACGAACATATTTGGTATTTATTTTGTCTCCGAAATACCGTACAACGTCGTAACTTTCATTATAGAACAACGAATATTATACACAGCCCAAATGTTCGCAAACGACGAGGGACAAGTACATTTGACAAATTCATTAACGTGCAGGATAGACTCTACCGTACTGTGGGTTCTCGAGCATCGACTGTCATGTCTGTTGGTAGCACAGGATTGACGTGTTGTTTATTTGCAGACATATCATTAGCTCAATGCATATGAAAGAAAATTTTCGCGACTTATATGAGCTGTATAACTTATGCAGTATCTATGCGTGCTCAAACCTGTATTTCCGTTCATTGTCTGCCATTATAATGAACAGCAGCTAACTTATAAAAAGTTACAAATGTCGCATTATTATTTAACCAGCAGACTAAGTTTCACTGGCCTATTCTCTCCAGGACAAATTCCGTAGCGTTATTGGCTCCGGACCTTCGTATCTTTGTTAGACTTTTTGGTCGAAACCGTATGATTTCATGTTTAAAAAAAATTGCTATCGCGGCAAAAACGATTTTAAACGAAACTGTCAGACAGAATTTTGATATCTAACCTCGTTTAAGCTTTAAAAAATTATTATCCTTGAAAACAGTAGAAACAAGAGAGCATGGCCGTAACAAAAGTGTAACGTCAGATGGCACAATATAATTTTGACAATAATTCTTGTCAGAACAAACTTCGAATGTAAACTGCCTATAGCTACCAACCAAGGACGCAACAAGGACGGAGCTAAGACAGTTATTATAGCGCTATAAAATATCACTAGCGCTACTATTAATATTTCGATCTCTGGAGACCTTTCAGGAAGAAATCTTATGTTCGGCACACCAATGCTACCAACTCACCTAATTCTGCTAACTGCGTGGCCCAAGAAAACTTTGTAAGATTTTTTATTTTGAAGGGTTTATTTACGCCTCTCTGGTTTTACACCGTTTGGCTTAGTGGGTCAGCTCACAAACCATCTAAACCTAACATAAGGACGCAAACATTCATGTCCGTGCTGGGATTCGAATCCAGGACCTCTCGCACCGTAGGCCGGCATTTTACCATCCACGCTACGGAGGCCTGCGTGAGTTTATTTTTATAATAGGGCTTTCGTGTCATTACTATACCGATAATTTTATTGAGAGACAATTTTTAAAAATGCACGAAATATGGGTATTCTCGAATTTCACTCTAGGAAAAGTTATATTTTAATCTGACATGCCTAGTTCGTCCTTAGCGCTTCTGCACACCTAGGACTCGGGAGTGCAAACTACGTCCATCCAGAGAGTGCCACCTACCTTGAGCTGTTTTTCGCGTTGAAGGCACATGGGAGATAAGGGCGACTGTGACGTGTGCGCATAGTGGCATATCGTCCTTATCACACTTACAGCCCGTATCATTTTATGTTCGGAAAATCTTCAAGCAAAGTAAATCGCAGTACACTAAAGAAGTTTTGTTTCAAAATGCGTGCCATAATTTGATACATAACTGCACACCGTGCGTGATGGAGCAGTTATAAAACACTCTGCTTATCTTTTGGATGGACCCGAGTTCGTTCCCTTGCTCCGGTCATTCTGATTTCAGTTTTCCAGGGCTTTTCGAAACCGTTGCAGACGAAGGCTGGGATGTTTCTTTAAACATAGCCTGCCCTACTAAGGCCTTGTGCTTTTCGAGGCCACGTTAAGCTACCAAATAAAGTTAATAAACAAAATAAAAATATAAAACGCCGTTTATAAATATTTATTTACTACAAGGTCCCGTAAGTCAAAGCTCGTCGTTTTGGATCAATACAAATTACATTCAACTTACATAGTAGGTAGTGCAATACAACAAAGAATAAAAAATAATACCTAAAATAAATGTCACAGTCTAACAGTAATTATTTATCTCTATATATGTAGAAATATGTTAAGTATTAGTAGACAACACAAATAACAAATATAAACACTACTATACTCTAAAGAATATTGCACAGAATAGAGTAACATTTTTCTAAGGAAAATTTAAATAAACTATTAGGTAGGTCTAAGGATCTTGATTATGAAGCTATGGAACATAATAATAATAATAATAATAATAATAATAATAATAATAATAATAAAATAGTTACCTCATTTGACACATTGGCCAAAATATTCATTTCTAATTTAGTAAAACAAATTTAACTGGAAAACTTAATAATGGTGGTGATACAAAATATTCCTTTTTTACAACTTAATGTTATATCAGTAGAATATAACGTAAGCTGTGATCTTATAGCGTTTTATAGAAGGTAAGAAAGCGAATTAATAAAATTGACGAATTAAGTTAAGAGGGCTCGTAAACAGTGGTTTTATAATTTGCAATACGTTACAAAAGTATCTATCAGTAATCATATGTAATGTGTTTTTTGTCCATAGGGCTTTGCGTTAAAGTTTTTAGAAGTTTTACGAAAATTTGACATGTAGACTGTAGACTATGTGTATTTATAATCCACTAAGACTATGTTGAAATGCCACGTAGGCGGGTTCCTTAATATCATCGTACAGTGTGTTTTTTGTGAGAAAATGTCAAAGCATGTTAGTATCTTTATTTGCAAAGTAAGGAAGACCAACGTAATAATTTTTGGGAACTTTCAAAGGATTAGAGAATCCCTACATGTCACATGAGTTTCAGTCTGCAAGTTTTTTGTTCGTTAAATTTTTTCTTCGCTTTTACATAGCTCTGTTCGTTCCCACGCGAGGTCAAAGGAGTTCAAAAACCAAAAAATAAATATTTGTCAGTATATTTTTTTTCCTTGTCGAGAAAGCCCGTCTGCGTCAGTTCAAAAGAGAAGGAAAAAAATTCGTGCTGCTGTTATTCTGAGTTCTCGAGGAAGGTTATTCGTATAGTCTGCTTTGTACGCTTCTGAATTTTTTATTTTCTTTGCTATACGTGAACATTCGTGCAATAAACTTGATTACGTTGTGTATCGAATACCTATCCCTCTTGGGACGTGAGGGAAACGTTCGACTGGTCTTGAAGTTATTTAGCGGCTGACAAAGCATTCATGTGCGACTTTATTTTCTTCAAAAATATACCACACCACTCATCTGTGGAGGTCATAAAATGTCAGGACAAAATTACCAGTGGCGTGGACTATACATCATATTGTGATATCTGTGTGGGTGTGTCTATATATATACACACACACACATACACCACGTCATAGCATAGTCGTCTGCTGAAAAATTGTAGCGTTTCTTCTTGCTTGATACTCTGTTTTGTAAATTGTAACATACCGCCTGCGTTATAGCTAAGCCTTAGTTTTTAAATTGTTTTTATATCTTCTTTTGTTCTTATTTGGAAATTTAGGTGTATGAATGTGAATTTATCTGGCAGACGTGGATGCAATATACCGGAATTTTTTATTTATTTGTTCTTTGTCATAGGGCATAGCCTTCGTGAACAGCGTTCCCATAATTGGATGAACTGTTAACAAGTGGTTTATCTTAGAAAATCAACTAATTGCGTGAAGATAACACGAGCCGATAATGTCTAGAACCGAGAAAGTCAAAAGAGATTTCGCTGTTTTGAACTAAACTTATTTTGATATATTTTTTCAGAATAATGAATGTCCCTCAAAGAAGCTGTCGTTTAGGTTCAAGCTACCATAAAATTACTATTTTTTAAAATAAAACTACGCTAAAAAAACGAGTTAAACTTTTACGACATTGAAGTATGATAAATTTCGTAAACATTTAGTAGACATTCACTTTGTCCGCAGCTCGCAAAATTTCACTCGAACATTTTCTAGCCTAACAAATCAACTAAAATAAATTGTTACTTACTGTAAGTTCGTGTCACTTTCGTAATTGGCTCTTGACTTATTTGACACTCCCCGGAAGTCTCTGAGCGAATAATAACATTATATTTTTAACGTGCCCCATATTACTGTATCAGCGAGCAGCTAATTAACTCCTTTTCTATGCTTGAATACATAGATATTCTTGGAGGCTGGCCTACAGGTCAGTGAACCCGCCAATGTTTCCAGTCTCTAGTTATTGGAGACTGTGTTAAACATTTTCGCGATTTTCAAGTGTCTCTACTGATGAGTAGAAACATAAAAAAAATTCGCATTTTCATTTGGGCACAAGCAAGAATTCCAACAATTATAAGATTGTGTCACTTTCGTAGTTGGCCTTCGACTTATTTGGCATATCTTGTACGTTTCTGAGCCAATAATATGAATGTAACGGATACATACCTATGCTACTTTAACAGCGAGCAGCTAATGAGTAGGGCTAGGAATATTTCGCGAGTTCAACTACCAACATGCTAGAAACCATATCCTGTGTATACCGACGCACTACTATTTGTCCATTACCTGCTACTCATTTAGACAGCGGACAATGAACGAATAGACGGGGCTTGATTATGCATAGGACATTGGATTCTAGCATGCATGCCAATGAACTCGCGAAGAGCATGTGCTGTCTGCTTCAGTTCACAAACATACTTGCAGGCTAGCCTAGAGGTCAGTGAACCCGCAAATTTTTCCCGTCTCTACTAATTACTTTTTTTAAAGGTTAAATTTTTAGCCCTAACCTATCCCGAACAGCTTAGTAAACAGTATTTCTCGATTGTTTGCCGAAATAGTTTTAATGAAGATATTCAGTTTTGAAATAAGACGGCTGAAGTAAAACCTGCCATTTCACAAGACTTGTGTCTTTTCAGCAATATTACACATTCCCCTGGTCCGACAAAACTGCCTAGGTACAGAGTATCTGACAGTATAGAAGCGAAACTGCCACTTGTGTGGAAAACTCAAGCCCTCAATGCTTGCAATACGCCGTCACTCAGTACCAATAGGGTGCAAAATAATTCGCCAATCAACAGCAGTCGAGGTACATACCAGGGCAAGCCCAGGCTTTGTGAATTAACACCATGATCTTTTATTTAATTCATATGATTGCAAATAACTCTAATATTATTTTAACCAAATGCTTTGAAAAAATTTGAGACTGTGTACAGTCATACAATACACAAAATTGCCAGTGCGTTTTTTTTTTTTAATAATGTACCGTTTGCTAGCAAAAACAATTTTACTTCATTTTGGCTTAGTTTGAAAACAAAATATGTGAAATCTCAGGGGCAAAAAAAAAAAATCTAAAAATCCGTTTGGTGTACTGTAACAAAAAGATTCAGATACAAACGATGATATAGGAAGTGTTAAAACTGTAAGAATGACTTTTTGATATATGTATTAATTTGCGTTAAATTAATATTTTCGGAACCGCTGCAAAACAAAGAGCGAGGCTAACTCGTGAAGCCAATCAGTCGTAAAGCATGTGCCTTGAACCACGCATAGCCAATAGTTGATTGAGAACTCTTACATCGGAGACTACGTTCGTGTCTGTATACTCGTCTATTCTGTTGCCTGAATAACACATTTCCCGATAGTGATACATTCGACACTCGATTCCAATTTCTTCCTAATACTCTTTCCATTTAACATTTCGTTTTTTTATCCTTCTGCGGCCACGCATCTGAAGTGCATTCGCCTAACAGAACCAAAATGATAGAGTCTCGAAAATTTCGCGGTCACAACGACCTGCCGACTGGACTCCGCAATCATGTGTACTCTATCTCCTCCGTCGCTTGTTCATTATGCTGCTGCAGTGAGTGGCTAATTGTGTATGTCTAGGTAGCGCGTGAATGAGTCAGTGTGTTCACGTATGTTTGCTGTTGGTTCTGAGTCTTCAAGGACTAGTTTCATAAACAACAACCCAGTTAGGAAAGTAACAGGAGTTAGAGAACAGGGGAGTTCGCCAACAAATTTAATTGTTCTTTGGACGGAGTTACGCAACAACAGACCAACTAACAATGTCAATGCGAGTGATATTTTGGCTCCGTCTGTTTAATATGGGCTGATATAACTCCAAAAATTTCAAGAACTCCTAACCTGAATTTTGTTGTTAACTATGGGCTTACCTTGTTGTTTGCATATTTTATAAAATCAACTTTAGTGGTCAATGTATTGGAAACTTATTATTGTTGGTTGGTCTGTTGTTGCATAACTCCGTTAACTTATATTTGTGCGAGGTATGGCTTATTTTGTATGCATACTTTGTAACAATTGTTTACTATACATATTATTTATCTTCCATATTTTTTATAGTGCCATATAAAGATGTGTCAAAAAAAACTACAACCAGGCATACAAAAGCCCAAAATTGCATTAAACAGTTTTATGCAAGAAAGAAAGATCAAGTGACTTAATTAAAAACTACCCACTGGAGAAGAAAAGTATCATGGTCTGTACCAACGTATGCATGAAATCCACATTGCATTTTAGTCATTGAAAAATAATAAATCCAATATAAAAATATCCCAATATCTGACATAAAAAAAGTCAATGCAGTTTTTATTCATGTTTTGGTGTAGCCAGAGACACTATTCTTCAGTGTAAATTATTTAATTTTACTGAGTCAGTTCGTTTCGTTTCTAGCACAAAACCGGCTTTTTACAAATTTGGACTTTGCCATACCATTATATCAAAACTATGAAAGCTAAAAAATATTCACCACAGTTAAAATCTGTCACAATGTTTGCTTATAAAGCAGCCCATATCTCGTACGAATATAAAAAATACTAAAATAATAACAAAAAAATGTGTCTCTACCTCGCATAAAACAAGAACATTTACAGGTCTTTCTAAATAGTAAAAGTGCATCAAATATTAAGAGAGGATACAAGTGGACGTAGCCTAATTAAGGGCACCGTTATTAATAATTAATTGTAGTCAAATACTATTTCGATAATGACATGTTTCCTTCGAGCAGACGTATTTCTATCTACTATTGTGCCACCGTGTATTTATAATTAGAGCCCGGAAAAATTCGCGTATTCAATGGCCTGCTTGTTACAATGCACTGTTCTGTGTATACTCAAGCCCCGACCATTTGTCCACTAGCTGCTAATCACTGAAACACCGTAGAATGGTCGAATAGATGGAACTTGAATGTGCATAGGACAATGGATTCTAGCCTGCGGGTCATTGAATCCGCGACATTTTCTGGGCCCTGTTTATAATTTATCGTACGCCGTTGCAGAAACAAGTACCTCAAGTTGGTATGGAGATTGTTTGAACAATTACAGCCTCTGATACACAACAAACATGCTAAATAAATATCTCGGCATACAATTACAA
Source organism: Medauroidea extradentata (assembly GCA_003012365.1). Lineage (NCBI taxonomy): Eukaryota > Metazoa > Arthropoda > Insecta > Phasmatodea > Phasmatidae > Medauroidea > Medauroidea extradentata. Next base: position 23,099 of record PNEQ01060038.1, on the reverse strand, counting down.
ATATATAACTTAAAGACAAATGGATTGGATGTAACGAACATCAATCTAAGCCGCAATTAAAATATTCATTTTTTAAAATCATTTTATACCATCTTGTTTATGCCTTACGTGCATACTTGCAGTTTGTTCTGCTTTACTGTTATTGGCCAGCATGTATGTACTTGCGAAGACGCGTCGTTCATTTGACTGTGTCAGTGAATAAAGTTGCCGACAGTGATTTGCTGCTATAACTCCAAGACGCCGGGAGTTAAAAACATCCAATTACTATCCACGAAGCAGAGTCGTATCGGGTCACCAACATTCAGTGTCTCTATCCGTCGACAAATATAAAATGTTTTCTATCCTGGTATATTGTGATCCAATAGTTATAAACAGTCATGACTGAGGTTGTGTAGTGGCCAGACCACTGGCCTCCAAATAGGGTGATCCGGGTTTGACCCGGAGCTGTAACGCCTATTTTCGCTTGAGGGTATGTGGTGGACGTGGCCGTTGACCCGTCGGTTTTTTCAGGGTACTCGCCTTTCCACCGCTTGCTCATTCCATCTTTGCTGCAGGTTCACTGCTTATTAAGAACTCTATAAAAATATTAATGAAGTCACAGTAAACCGTTCGACAACTGTCACCGTTTCTAGCCGTTTTATAACCTAGAATAACAGTAATTAAACATCATAGAGTAACTAGGTACACAGAAGAAAAATTGCATGGTAGGTGTCTCCGACTTAAAATTACTTTGTTGGTTATTGGCTACATGAGACTAAAGATATGGTCATAGAGTCAGACTGGCGACTCAGTAAAAAACAGACAAATAATATAGAATTACATTTTAACCAAAACCAGGATTTAAAAAAATGATTTTAATAGAAAAAGCTTAGATATTAGTATCCCATATAGTTGCTATCTCAAAATGTAACTATAATAGAAAAACTTTAATAGAAATGTGTCACCAAAACTGGTAACTTTCTAAACTTTATTTCAAAATACTTATAACAAATAAATAGGCACTATTGACAGAAAAGTAGAAAAAAGGAGTCACAATATACCGTTCTCAACATAATCTGTATACATGTATATTAATATTTGTATTATTATGTATAAACTATTCGCGGTAGAAGTCCTAGTCATTATTTTTCACTCTGCTAATGTATGTTTTTCTGGTACTTTTCACTTCAAACATCATGCTCAAAATGTCTAAATCCACAGTAACATTTACTTTGTACTTGAAGAAAATTACTCCCTGAACACTTCTGTCGTGTACATTCTTGATATACACAATATTACCACAGGTAGCATCAAACTGCACTATTCTCAGGATAACAAAGAGGAAATAGCGTCTTGATATTTATTTTATCTGCAATGAATACCAGTACATATCCACAAGATGTTTTGTCGCAACATTCCGTAAACACGTGTGTGTTTGCACGCAAGTATGTACGACGATGTGCGGCTATGCCACAATGAGACGCGTACTCCCAGCACATATACACACAGTACGTGAACATAAGCACAAGCTATTGACGTTGACTGGAAAACACAGTAAAGATACTGTTTGTTTGCAATGTGTTCCCGTGTGTACGACGCTAAGTTCTCCAATATTTGCAGACTCCGTGCAAACACGCCGGTAACAGAATCGATGTCTGCCTTCAATTTTATCGTTTTGTGTTCGCCTGTCGTCGAGGGATGTCAATTGATAACAATAGAAGTCGCTATATTTCCCTGTGTCCGAGTCAACAGTCTGAATTGATTTCTGAACAAAAAACTTACGGGACTCTTTAACTAATTGAGAATACGTCGTTATTTATTTGTTCTGTCACATTTACCTGAAATTCAGTTTCACGTGAACACTAAATAATATATTTGCCTGATACGATACCAATTTTTCCAGATAAATTTTTCCTTAGAAGCTTATAATTTGTGAAGCCACAGTATTGCCTCAGTAAATGTTTTAAATATGTTACTATATTCACTCAACATTAAATAATCTCTAAAAGTCTCTGTTCTAACTGCGACAGATCTTTATAATGCATGAAAATTAAGAGATCGTGGTAGATAAATAAGTGCTAAGTTATACTATTGAGATTTACACTTTTTGAAAGTCAATATAGAAAAACTACAGAAGAACAATTTTTGAGTATTATGCTTGCCAACTTTATTAGCTATGACATTTACCCAGAATGATGCATTTGCTAAGCGTGATCTATTGTGCCGCAATTAAATGTACGTACGAAATTTCGGCGTCAGAGATTGTTCTTCTGATATACGTTACTCCAGAAAAATTTGTGCTCAGAATGTTGGCAAAAACTATTGTGTAGGATTGTTAGTTATTTTAATTTTTGCAAATTTGCTTCGAAAAATCTACAATTATAAACTAATGCTTTAAACGCCGAATTATATACATAGTTTAAGTACATTTTTTTCCATGTGAATTATGCGCTTTCTATGGATTGAAACTACGAACTTAAGATCTGATTAATTTAATATATTTTTGTAGTCGTTGGCTACTAACATCGGTTATGTAAAATATTATTCAGTTTTTATGTAAAGATTTTTTGCAGTCAGCAAAGATAAGGCTTCCTAAGCGTGGTCTTTCACAGTGTGCGTTAAAGAAAACGCGGATTCTTCAGATCCGTACCAGTAAACTGTAGTATCTTGACCGTGGCACGTGTGAACAGTTTTGGGGCAAATCACACACGCTGTGATTTCAAGCTGTGCAGTTATAACTCGGTTTGTTGAAGAGAGAAACTATGCTTCAAGTAAACGATAGCCAATATAGACGCAAAACATTCAGTGTTAAATACAGCATGTTGGAACCTAGCAAATAATTAACTTATCCCGCGATTTTCCTGTGTCTCTAGTCGTTAGCAATTAGTGCACATAATTCAACATTATCAATAGTTGCATTACTCCTTGTATGACTGTTAGAGATGATGGTTTATCGCGGGAAAACTTGACTGTTTGTTGAATTTCAACATGCGTTCAGCTTGCCGTAAGATTACTGGATTTATCTCGTACTTGCTTGGAGCTGTTACCCTATTTGACTAAACCAATAAGGATCCCGATATTGTAATACTTGATGCCTGTTATTTGTCTGCAGATAGCTATGCGTGTTAGAACTATACCGCCGAATCATATAATGTGGCAAGAAACTACAGTGTTTTTAAGGGTGTGTTGGCACAAAACATTTTCGCGATTTACCATCGTCTCCAATTATTGGCAACGAATTGCCGAAAGTAGCTCCGTGTACTTGCCTATATAAACACAAAACTACTAAAATAAAATCAGCTGTTATCAACGTTTATGTATTTTATATAATTAATAAAATTTTATCGAACAATGTAGGTTCGTACCACAGAATTTAATTTACACGCTCAAACATCAAGCAACGGATTCAAGGGGAGTTAAGACGTTTCCGTCTTTAACGTTGCTATTGAGCAATCTTTCAGCAATAAACGCCACAGAGTTCATGGTTTAACCAAGAGATAGCGTAAGCGTGTTTTACTACAAAAATAGATTTCCTTTACGTGTGTAGTACGATGAAGGATGAAAAAAAAAAACTATATTAATTTTATCATGGACACGGAAGTATCAGAATATAATGTACGTTTATACAATTGTCAAATTAAAAAAAGTTATTGATGTTCTATTAACTGTTGTGTTTTGAGAATGTCATGCATATCGTTTTGAATTATTATTAAACAGCGCGTCTTTGCGTTTTCGTCTGCTGAACGACTTAACTTGACGGTTACCGTAAATTAATTTTAATAAACATTACTGTCAATAGAAGTCTTGCTTTTTGATTCGACGATAACATGAAAATAACCGAAGAACGTTATTTACGTGTTTCGTAAGTATAATCGGCCATGTCGTAGTCCTAATGTCTAGCTTATAACGAAATTGCGCACAACTTATGAACATACAAGCGCATGCAATGTTTAGTTATCAAAATATTAGGAGTTATGGTTTATTGTTTACAGAATATTTGTTTAATCTTACATTGTATCCAAGATGATATGGGCCAGAAGATACGCGTAGGCTCACTTCACATGTCAATATATTGTTCTCACATAGTCTGCAACTGCTAAAACACTGCAACTGCATTTGGACGAGCTACGCCTTCATTTATTAAACGTTTTGCGTGCGAAATTTTTTACATTTTGCCTGCGAACCGTCTACACATTATTGAGTAGGAAACAAAGAGGACATGCAGAACATATTTTAAAGAACCAACGTGCAGAAACTTATCTTATATAGTATGTCCACAAAAAAAAAAACAACGCAATAAGCACACCATACGATACACAATTTTGCCAGAGCGTTTTTAAAAATAATGTACCGTTTGCTAGAAAAAATTATTTTTCTTCATTTTGGCTTATTTTTACAATTAATTATGTGCTGATTTAGGGGCGGAAATTTAAAAATCCATTTTGTGAAATGCAACTGAAAAATTCAGATACAAACGATGATATATAAGTGTTAAAACTGTCAGAATGAATTTTTTTATATAGGTACTAATCTGCGTCAAAAAAATTCAAAACCACTGCAAAACTAAGGAGCGAGGCCTTAAGAGGACTGTGTACTTAGCCGTTGAACGGTGTTGCGGCGTTTCATGCGAAAACATTTTCACGCGAAACCGCTGAGTTTATTCTTATTGTTGTTATCTATGAAAAGAACACCTACTTGAAACTACAGATGCCATGTTTTGAAAATTAAGTGTGCTTGTTAGAAACATTTTTGGGGCCTCTGGAAATGTCTAAAAACGGCTTTTTTAGACTGCTGTAACGACCTGAATCCGTAAATTGCATTATAAGGGCCGTGCATTGGTCTTTACTTCATATCATACTATGCAAAAATAAAACTTTAGGGTCATCTCCTAAAGTCCCACAGGAAAGAGAGTTCTAGGAAAACATTGCACGCCAGTTTAGCACGCTGCGGATAGAGACCATGTTCCTATCGTCGAGTGTGGTGCTCTGGCTCTTACCACTCCGCTGTTCCCGCGCGTCAAACGTGGACATTTCAAACCGGTGCACACAACTCGTAAACTGGTAACGAAAATGTTACTGGCAATGCGACATTTTACGTGCACAATGTGGCAACATCGCACGGAAAAATTCCCAATTTGTGTTCCACGCCCAGGTATTATTTTACGTATGTTTCGTCAAGAAAAGGAAAAATCCCGTTTGGATTGCAACCAAAACACGCAAGTCATACCTGCAGTAGTAAGATAGAGTAAGAATTCTATATTGGCGATAGTAAGTCACTTAATATCTTCTTTGAGTTATTTAAGCAGAACTTCAATACAGTCATAAAGTAGTAGTAAGTGTATGAAACAATATGTTCATACACTGCCTTCCATTCATTGATTCTACTAACGCCATAGAGGTCTTTTTGGCTACGCGTTTTATTATACTTGGCATAGTAATTTTACAATTGCCTTTCCCAGATTCGTTAATATGTGCTGCATAAGGTTATTTCATTGCCGTAGGGGAGCTCAAAGCGCTATTAAGGCCTCGCTCTTTAATTTTGCAGTGGTTACGAAAATATTTTTTTCAACGCAAATTAATACACATAGCCTATAAAAAAAATTCATTCTTACATTTTTAACACCTATATCATCGTTTGTATCTGAATTTTTCTGCTGTCATACACTAAACGGATTTTTAGATTTTTGTCCTTGAAATATCACATATTTTGCTGTCAAAATATGCCAAAATGAAGAAAAATAATTTTCGCTAGCAAACGGTACATTATTTTAAAAAACAGTCTGGCAAAATTGTGTATCGTATAACTGTACACAGTCTCAAATTTATTCAAATTATTTGGTTAAAAAATATTAGAGTTACTTGCAATTGTTTGAAATAAATGAAAGATCATGTTCTTAAAACGACCCTTGTCAACAGTGTTGTTACATGGAAGGTCGCGTCCTCCTACCAGAGATTGATGTAGTCGTTCTTGTCTGATGCTGCTGATTGGCGAGTGAGTGTACGCCATCTGGCCGGTCAGTGCCGCCGTATCCTAGAGCCACGGTTTTGTGCCGAAAACATTCTCGCACAATTTGGTTGCTTGGTGCCTATTGTGCACATATGCAGCTCTGATTCATGGTCAGTGGGGCCCGCGGTGGCTGAATGGTCAGACCATTCGTGTTCTACCAAGGCGAGCCGTGTTCGATTCCCGGCGGGGCCGGTCCCCGTATATTCGCATGTGGGGATCGTACCAGACGATGACGTTGACCGGCGTGTTTTCTCAGGGATCTGCCGTCTCCTCCGCCCTTTCATTCCGACGTTGCTCCATACTTACCTCATGTTACCCCTCACCAGCGCTGAGGCCGTAGATATTAAGAGGAGTCTTCACCAGTGTCGAGTTTACCTCTTTGATGCGTGGGAACAGCGTAGCGTTAAAGGCGTTGGACCCGTAAAAATTATTATTTTTATATTTGTGCCAAACACTGTTCAACTTTTGTACATCAGATAACACGTCATTTACCCAAATAAAAAAAAATTATTCCCCATAGTTTTAGCACAATCACTCATCAAAGTCACAAAATGACCGTTGCGGTGTAGCCAAAATCAAAACAAGTAATTATCTAATGAATTCAAAATTACGGGAACTGAAAGTCAGTGTATCAATGCATTCTATGACATTTTTGACGAAACTTAGTTTTGAATATTTTAGTAGTAGCCAAAAGTCAAAGTTATGCAAAAAATTACTAATTTTCATCAATTTTTTAAAAATACAAAAATTTATCGCTTTGTGTTTTAAAAAGTGTCATGAAGTAGCTCACATCAATTAGTATCAGTATGAATTATCTTGTTTCTGGAAGTTAATTATTTTTTATTATTTTGGCTACACCGCAACTGCCATTTTGTGACTTTGATAAGTGATTATGCTAAAACTATTGGACCTAATTTTTTTTTATTTGGGAGAAGCATTTCCCCTCTGTTCGCAGAGCGCCAAACTGGCGTGCAAGGTTTTCCTTGTAGTCTTTTTCCTACGGGCCTTGAAGCGGTGACCACAACATTTTATTTTTGAATAGCATGAAGTAAAGACTAACAAATTCTTTTCGCTTTACACTTTATGAATTCAGGTAATATTTTCGGAGTTACAGCTATCTAAAAACAAAACCGTTATTAGCCATTTTGAGAGGCCCGAAAATCATGTTTCTAACAAGCGTGTTGAATACTAGAAAACACATAAGCATAGTTTCAAATGCGTGTTCTTTTCGTAGATAAACATGATATGAATACGTTAGCGATTTCGCGCTAAAAATAATACGCGTGACACGGTGCAACGCCGACTATGCGTCAGTATAGGACTCCTCTCATCAATGGTCAGTGATGGGTAGGAACCCTTGATTTACGCGAAAAGATTTTTTCACCACTTTGTTTCAATTATTTATGTACAGTACTGCAGTTCTGCTTCGTGTTTATTGTCAAAATGTATTTGTGTAAAGGTGTCACTTATTTGACAGTGTCATACATATACTCTATTTCATATAAGTTTGGATAAATCTGACAGCAACTTATGGGCAATAATTTGTAATATTTTGTTATTTTTGTCACTGCACAAGACAAACGTTGCAGTACAAACGCTGACATGGACATTTCAGGTTCATTTTAGAAGAGCTATAAATGTCTTGCATTGTGCAACAAATCGCAAAATACTATAACATTACTGCCCATAAATTGCTGTCAAATTTATCCAAACTTATATGAAACAGAGTATAACAAGGTTACTGCAACCCCACACGTCTGTGATCAGCGGGTAGAATACCATGACACTAATTGTTAAAAAGTACCCAATCATCGACAACGAAGCACAGCTGCAGGTGTGCTAATAAGTAGAGACTTGAAAATTTTGCGTTTGTTTTTCATACGCAAGCTAGAATTCCAGAAAATGTAAGTTCGTGCTACTTTCACAATTGTCCGTTGATTTATTTGACTCCGCCTTGAAGTCTATGAGCCAGTAATAACAATGTAACTAAATGCGGGCCCATTTCACTGTGTCAGCGAGCAGCTAATAAACAACTGTTGCCTGCTTGAGCTCACAGATATTCTTGGAGGCTAGCCTACAGGTCAGTGAACCCACGAATTTTTCCCGTCTCTAGCAATAATATTTCCGTGGCAAACTCGCGGCTGTACGTATAATCGCAAGTTCGCCACACGTGTGCTAATTTCTCTTCTGCATTCTCGGGCATCCTGAGACCCACGTCCAGTGGTGGAAAGCGGCTCGGCGGTCAACAAAAACCTCCCGGGAGGGAACCTCGTAATTAAAGTAGTGGCTGCAGCTAGGTAACGGTCGGCGCAAGAAAAAGTGGCACGTCGGCGGAATAGCGGCGACGCCAGACTTACAAGTAGTCTGGCTAGCAGTCTTCGTAGACCCCCCTACCCCCCTTCCAAGCCTTCCCTGCCCGAGGAGAGTCTACTAGACCCGACAAGCGGAAGACTAGGCGAAGTCGTCCACTTTCTACTCGCCAGTGGGGTTGTCAAACGACGTGCGTAATTTGAAAGCAAGCGAGTCATTCTCCGTGTATACACTAGACACACATGGTATTCACGAAAAGATCTCTGCATCATCTTATTCCAATGCTTGAAGCTCACGTCTCCAGAGCTTATTCACGGTAACCGTCTTTAATTTGAGTAGTCTCTGATTTGACTGTGCCATTCAGAGTAAGTAAGGAAAGGGTAAGTGACCAACAGGCTTGGTTTCACACTCTTATACATGCTCCAGCTTTCTGCTGCCCAATATTAAAACTTGACAAAGAGACACAATGATTGAGTCCTTATGCGAGCTTGTTATTTGCTCATTTTTTTGCAGGTCTTGTAACATTAACTGTAATTCCGTTGGACACGTTTATTTAGTGTACGCTAGAGACCTGAAATATTCGCGTTTTCGTTTAGGAACATGCTAGACTTCAAGCAACTTTAAGATCGTGTAACTTTCGCAGTTGGCTCTCGACTTATTTGACACTTCTTACAGGGCACCGAACCAATAACAAAGAAGCAACTAAATGCAGACCTACACTCTAAACCTGAATTAGTGAATATTCTCTGATTCACGCCGATGGATGGAGCAGTTTCAACAAATTGTATCAGTGAGCAACCACTTGAAATCGGTGACTATTCACTGATTCCGATAAAGAGTCCCAACATTCCACAAGTTAATTAGTGGATGTTCACAGTTTTTCCAGTAATTTTTCACTGATTCAATAAGTGAAAACTGTTCTTTGAAAACAACTGAAAAAAACTGTGAATATTCACTGATACACTTGTGAGATGTTGGCACTCTTAAAGGCAATCACTGTGAATATTCACTAATTAAACAGTGTATATTTTCACTAATTCAAAAGGTTGAAACGGCTCCATCCATCAGCGTGAATCAGTGACTATTTAGATTTAGAGTGTACAATGAGCAGCCAATGAGCAGCTGTTATTTGCTTCAGCTTGAAGGCTAGTCTACAGATCAGTGAACCAGCGAATTTTTCCCGTCTCTAGTGTACACTAATTTGAAGTCTTACTTGTTCTTAAATGAATACGTGAAATTTTCCGGTACCTAAGAATTATGTAACACGACATCATGCGTCTGTAAAGTGCGTACAGAAGCCCAAAACGCTAAGGGTTAAACAAATCCAATCACTGACTGTAAAGCCGAGCTGTAAATATGAACGTGACACATTATATCAAGCGAGTAAAGATCTTATTTCTACTTTACGTTCGGCATATATACGCCATGTATAACGGCGCCTGTTATTGTTCTTCGTAAAAATGCACAAATTAGACTCCAGTAGCTGCATTTTCGTGAGCAAATATTTGGCTAATGGCCAAGTATTTTTGAGAGAAGTCATGACTCACTGGAATGGCTAAAACAGAATAATGTAACTTCGACACCATGCAACTGCGATTTGCATGTAGAGAACAAAGAAACGTAGGAGTTGAAATCATTCCGTCACCTACGTCGGTGTGAGTTTAGTGGCTTTTCCTCTAATGTTATATGGACCCAAAAATTTCGCGAATTTTTAGAAACCGGAAAAATTCTCGGCTTCACTGACCTGCCTCCAAGAGTATACGTACGTTCAAGCGGCCAGCAGTTGTTTATTAGCTGTTCGCTGATACAGTGGTGTGGGGTACGTTTAGGTATATTTTTATTATTGGCTCAGAGACTTTCAAATTATGTCAAATAAGTCAACGGCCAATTGCGAAAGTGACACGAACTTATAGTTGCTGGAATTCTAGCGTGTATGTAAAAGAAAACACGATTTTTTCGTGTCCCTAGTTATAACTTTTTTGTAAATTCACATAATATTTACAGTAACAATTGATGAGCAAATAGGAATTACTGTTAACATACAAAAGTCACGAGGACTGAAAAGTGTTCATTTGAAATTGGACTATTATATAACTTCTTGAAAACGAGTCTAGCAAGAGAAAATTGTCGACACTAACTGCGCTGGTATAGGTAAGGGTTGACGCTTATAGAGATCAGAATACTGCGAGTCTGTTTGGTGTTATTTTCGTAAGGGCGATGAGGCAAATGATGCGCTCGTAATAGTGTCGCCGTTTTCGGAAAATTGTTTCAGTGCATCAGTACGGAAAATTAGCTTCGGCAAATAATCACTGTTTGCTTGACAGTAAGGGCGATCAAGAAATGCGAGTCCTAGGCTTAATATCACTGACGACCCTGATATTAAATTGGCGTGCAATATTTCTCCTCCCGGCCCTCTTCTGTCACACATACAGTGCGAAATATCATTTACAAACTTAAAAATATACATATAGGAACGCTGTGTAACCCTTAGATTTTTTAAGTGTTCTAAAGCGGAATTTATCACCTTTACAGCGACGGTGAAATACCCGATGTGGCTGTTCCACGATGCTACCACAGACTAAATAGTAATCCAGACGTGAAATGACGTGGCGGCTCGTTTGATACGGGCAAACTTCGCCGCTTATTGGCTGCCCATGGCTGTTGTTTCCAGCCCCGTGTTTGTTTGGCTCCTGCACGTTATTGAAGGTATCCTATTGGCCTGACTGCCGGCTATCAGGGCAGCCGCCTTACGCTGATTGGCGGTAGGCGTCTCCGCCATGTTGCTGGCCAGGGAAGCCATTTTGCTGGCGTGTGTGACTGAGTTCGCCTTCCTACCGGCTATTTCACTTCTGTATTCCTAAATATTCTGTGATGCTACGACACAGAAACAAGCATTCTTAAAAGCAATTCGTACGTAGACCAAACTAAAAAATGCTACAGTGTTGTCAAATTACGGCTACAAATCTAAAGCTCTGCCAACTACGGCAGTGGTCGTCGCCATTTCCAACTTAGAGAACGTAGCTCATAAAGTACCTAACCTAATGGCACGAGATAAACTACGAAAATTAAAGTGGAACACATATGAAAAACGAAGTTTGTTCTACAAAGTTTTCTTTATGTCACTAGATATCCTTATCAAAAGGTACGGAATGGAAAGCTCTAATAGTCATTATAAAAAAACATGTTATTGTGATGTGAAGATTTGACGCGATTGAGCTTTCTGCAAACGAATAATAAATGTTCAGAATCAGCGTTCCAGAAATCTTCTTAGCTTATTCAAATGGGAACACACGAGAAACTAATATCTGACATGTCAATACTTCAATGGAACGTAGCAAACATTCATTTTTCCCCGCGATAAATAACTCACTCTGAGCATGTTTCTTTTATTCATTACGAGACACAAGTGTCTTGCAATTTGTAACATTTGTACGTTGCAGCAGTTAAAAATTATTACTCTTTTCTGAAAGGTCTAAATGGATTCCGGAAAAGTATCCAGCACTAGAGGCGCCCGGTGGGTTCTATATTGCCAGATATTTCAGCTGCCGAGTACTGTAGAGCTTTGTGTGCTATTTGACACTACAAACTCTGACACGCTGGTCTGCAGGTGCCGCTAATGACTGAATGGTGGTTCAGTAGAAAGTATATATTTATGGCCAGGTAGCTTTTGCGAAAAGATTTGTGCACTACTTTGTTTCAGTGCTTTACGAGCGCACCTGCATCTCTGCTTTGTGGTCAGTGATTGTGATTGTATGCCTAAACATACAACGTCTGGAGGTCAAACCCGCAAAACACAGACGTGTTGTGTCACAGTTATGCATGTACTGATTGGCTCAGTCAAATGAGTAATAACTCTGCACAAAAACAACTCTGTCAATAATCATGAAGTTGAGGTGCAGGTGTACACGTAAGACACTGAAACAAAGTGGGGCAAAAATCTTTTCGCGAAAACTACCGGGCCCTATAGATATTTAATTAACATTGTTCAAAAGCGCTAGCAACAAGAATGTACAGTTCTGGGAATTTGCTGTCCTACCTTACAAATAATTCACTAGGCTCCAGTGCCCTGCCCCTAGTGGTTAAGGACAAGCGAATGTCGCATTTAATTTAAGCGCGAGCTAGATTTCAAACTGATATACGTATCTAGATCGCTGTATAAAACTTCGAGCCAATAACAGTTCCGCAAAGAATCTAGGACAGAAAACCGTGCAAGCTGGTGGCTACTGCCCAGTAGTAAAACAGCCATAACTTGAGCACGCATGGGGCTGTGGAGTCTATACTACAAGTCGTTGAATTAGCGCTATATATCGATCCTACTAGCAGTACAAAGCGACCCCTGACTTACGCATAACATACTGCAACACTTTCTTTTAATGTCCCTCGTGCACATCTGCAGCCCTTCTTCGTTGTTTTTTTGGCAGTGCATCGTTTTGTAGAGGCGTCGCATTTTTGAATGTGCCAATCAGAGAAAGGTTACAGTGACACCATACGTCTGTGACACAGAATATTTAGGAATACAGAAGTGAAATAGCCGGTAGGACAGCGAACTCAGTCACACACACCAGTTAAATGGCTTCGTTGGCCAGTAAATGTTAGATACGCCTACCGCCATTCAGTAAGGCAACTGCCCTGCTAGCCAGCAGCCAGACCAATAGGAAGCATGCCGAAACATGCAGGAGCCAAACAGACACGGGGCTGATATCATCAACCTCGAGCAGCCAATGAGCGGCGGCAAAGTTCGCCCGTATGAAATGAGCCGCCACGTAATTTCGCGTCTGTGTCTGTGATTAGCAGGTAGAACCCCAAGACTCTGAGAGTTCATCATGTCATGAAGCAGAGCTGGAAGTGCGCACGCAAGGCATTGAAACAAAGTGGTGTTCTCGCGAAATATCCCGGACCCTGCTAGTGATGTATTAACGAGGACTGTGAAACTGCATGGTGGAGACCTTGTTGAGGTGATGCGAGGAAGCTGCGACAACAGAGCAGCGTGTATGTAAGTATAGCTTGTGGCAGGGTTTACATGCTTTCTAACCGCGTTGCACTGCGCTGGAACACACGCACTCGGGGGAATCCAGGGCGACATGCAAGTACTCGGCAACTGCACACATTCTCAGCGATGTCCTTATTTGTTCAGGTGGCTCCCCAGACAGACGGAGTTGGGCACCAAAACGAAGGAACGCTAAGGATGACCTTGACCCGGCGCGGATAAAGTCACTTCTACGACCTCGTCATTTCACCGAACGTTATCCCTACGCTTCCCCTTCCTCCACAAGCCATTCTGGACACCTTATCTTAAGGCTCGGTTTCAGTCACCATATTGAATTTTATTATTTTTCACTTTTTTAGAATTCTGAGAAGAAAAATGTTAAATCTGCGACTATACCCCAAATTCTATTTATTTTGAGTTACAATACAAGCATGTCAATAGAGCTAGTAGTGTATAGTTAGGTCGCAATTTGTCAAGCAAGTAATGAATATAAAAAAATGCCACACACATTGTGGGGTAATTATATGTTAATAGCTAAATTGCAAGGTCTGTACTGTAGCGAAATGTAAATAGAATTTGAGGTATAATCGTATATTTAACACTTTTCTATTAGAATTCCAAAAAAGCGAAAAATAATAAAATGCAATAGGGCGACTGAAACCGAGCCTTAAAATGTTCTGCCAAGACCATGAACCAACATAGCAATGCTGAAACGAAACAATCTATAAATCACAAGCTACCCTGTCAGATATACAATTAGCTGCTATCTTGAGCAATAGCCGACAAACAAGAAGCTGACGACAGAAAATATATCAGACTGTGATGTCATTGAACATGCTATATTAACAGTTCACAATCTATTGGCAGAGACAGGAAAAATTCGCTGGTTGACTGATCTACAGAATAAACGTTAACTCCAGCAGAGAGCAGTCACCCTTTGGCTGACATAATTACACCGCACAAACTTCGGCGTGCATTTAGTTGCTTCTGTACGACTCAGTGCTCTCAGGGAGATGTCCAAAAGGTCAGGGGCCACTTCCGAAAGCGACACGAACTTACAGTGACGTTTGTATTCTGTGCTGTTCCCAGAAGAAAAAGCGACTTTTTCAATTACTTACCTAAAATGGCACTTTAAGCGGTGACCAAGTAATTTTAGTATTTTCAGCCTCATTGAGGAGCCTTAAATACATGTTTACAGCAAATCCGCGTTAAAAATTATAGTGAGGCACTGTACAACTTTCCATTTGTCAGAGAAAGCATTTCTTAAGCGTTGACCTTACTATTTCAATGGCGTTAAATCTACTGCAAGTTCAATGTGAGATCTTGGGTGGACAGGAAAAGGTTTTGTATAAGGTACGATCAATAGAGACCCGGACATGTCACAGGTTCAAGACCAGCCGGCTGGACTCCGCAGTCCTATGTACACTCTGTCCTCAGCTACTTGTACATTGGCTGTTGCTCTAGAGAGTCGCCAGTTGTACACGTGACAAGGTAGCGCGGGAGTCAGAGAGTGTATTCACGCAGGTCTGCTATTGGTTCACAGTCCTCAAGGAATATGTTCAGTAACAGTGACTCAATCGTGAATGTAATAACCTGTACAATAATTTAAAATCCAACGTCTTCTTAAATGAATTAGCGAAATTTTCGGGACTCTAACGATCACTCAATTAAAATACAGACTGTAATCTAGCTTGGTTGTCGGTACCATTATGAAATTTACTATAACAATATGTTCTGTATCGATAGAGCAAAGTTCCTCTACACAGGACACCTCTTAATTGCCTTTGAATACAACGCAATTGGAC
This sequence comes from Medauroidea extradentata, assembly GCA_003012365.1. Classification (NCBI taxonomy): domain Eukaryota; kingdom Metazoa; phylum Arthropoda; class Insecta; order Phasmatodea; family Phasmatidae; genus Medauroidea; species Medauroidea extradentata. The sequence goes on along the minus strand of PNEQ01060038.1, from coordinate 8,012 downwards.
AAGAACAATTTACTTAATTGAAACGAGGAAAATATTACTGCATGAATATAAATGTAAGAGAAAAATTTGTAGGTAGCTGTTTTCGAGTGTTTTAGAACATGAAAATACATATTTTCTCACATTTTTCAGGTGATTGAAAAAACACCGTAGAAGATCATATAGCAATGTGAACCGCACCGAAATAAACCAAATAAATCTACCGTGGGTAGAGTTGGTGATTTTTGGTGGAAAGAATTATGCAACATTCTGTTTCAATGCCTCATGTGCACGACATGCAGCTCTGCTTCATGATCAGTGATTGGCTGTTTTCTCTCAACGTCTTGGGTATGTACCCGCATATCACAGACGTGTGGTGTCGCAGTAACCTTATCTCATTGGCACAGTCAAATGAGCCACGCCTCTGTACAAATACGCTCTGCCAATAGCCACGAAGAAGATGTGCAGATGTGAGCGTTATGCATTGATTTAAAATGTTGCATCATTCTTTTGATCAAAAATCACCAACACTAACTGTGGGATATATGTAACTTCTAAAGGTACGGGTACGGAGTCCCATCTTATAAAATGTAACACGTAAAGTATTATCTTTACGGACTGGGAAATTTCGCGAGTTGATTTGAGAACAAGGTTGATTTCCAACGCGTGTACGTTTCGTTTATGTCTGACATTTGATCACATTGCCCTGAATAACTTTGAGCCAATCAAAACTTGAGAGAAAACAAGGCTGAAATTCTGTGTTATCAATTACTGTGTGATACATGTTACTCAATGAAGTAGCAGCCAATTAAAAAGTTGTCGGGGTCTGAGTATACACAGAACTACGGATTCTAGCGTGCATGGACATTGACCTCGTGAAATTTTTCTGTCCCTCACTATAAAAAAACGTCGTTGAATGTTTAGGAAGTTATTATCCCAGACGCAGTATGGTACAGTTACCATACTTCGTCTTGTAAATATGCAAACTTTAACATTTGTTTCAATACAAGTCTGGTAACTGCAGTATACATTTGACTGTTTTATAAAAAAGTTTAGGAGTGCAACCATGGATGTCTGGGAAACTATTCTACCATACCTACTTTCTTAGCGCTCCTATACGCACGTCTGGTTAATTTACAACCTATTTTATTCTCCCACCTGTGCTCTGGAGAAGACCCCTCCCTTAATGTCTAATAATATATGGAGACACTATTTTGAGACGGAAAGATTTTTGCTCCACTTGTTATCCATTTCTAATGTGTAGGGACCAGAAAACTTCACGTTTTGTTTTGGGCACAAGCTAGAATGCAAAGAATTGTAAGTTTGTGTGACTTTCGCAACTGGCTGTTGACTTATTCGACATTCCCTAACGAGTGCTGAACCAATAATAAAGGAGGTACTAATTGCTGGTACAATCATGTGGTATCACTGGTTCAGCGAGCTGCCAATGTCAACTTGAATACACACATATTCTTGGAGGCTAGCCTTCAGGTCAATGAACCCGCGAATTTTTCCAGTCTCTAGGTCATCTGCAGCTCTGCTTCAAGGTCAGTGAGTAGATGTTTCTAAGACGTTAGTCCCATAAAAATTCAAATTGTTGTAATTGTGGCAAACACTGTTGAACATTTATGCAACAGATAACATGTTGGATTCCCAGATAAAATAAATTTTGGTCCCATAGTTTTTGCATAATCACTCATCAAAGTGTGACCACAATATTTTAGAATATTTTAGTGGTACCAACAAAATGGTTTTATGGTGGCCACAATATTTGAGTGGTATTAACGATATGTTTGTGCGGTGGCCACAATATTTTAGTGGTATCAACAAAATGGTTTCGTGGTGGCCACAATATTTGAGTGGAATCAACAATATGTTTTTGTGGTGGCCACAAAATAAATTTTGCAATGTATATATCCACAAAATATTTTGTAGCTACCACAAAATATTTTTTCTGTGCACGCTATCAATTGCCCTAAAGCAGAGTTGCAGATGTGTACGCAAGGCTCTAAAACAAAGTGGGAAAAAAATATTTTCACGAAATGTTCGTGGCCTTACTGTAAACATTAAACAAGTCGTTCAGCGGCAACCTTAGATATCAGTAGATTATGTGCCTCACACATGCACACACAGACGTAGCCCTGTCTAGAAAGAGACCTAACAACGATCCTCCGTCGTAATCACGAGAGCATTCCAAACTTAACAAGTGTTTGAAGTGCTGTCTAAGTAAAGTGCGTCGTTTAACGTAGCTGTGTTGGCGTGACAGCGGCAACTAGCGCGACTCGACTCTCCACGTTTTCGTAGGGGCCTTGAGCGGTCGCCGACTCAGTTTTCCTCGACGCCTAACCTACACTTAAATAAATTACGCTCGGTCGACGACCTCCCTCCCATCCTTCGGCAGTCGTGAGGCGGCTAGCGGGTCTCTAGCTGTGCTGCTGCTGGCGGCTATTAGGTCGACCTTCTCCACTCTTACAAACTCGTACTCGCCCTTATATGTGCCACGCACATCTCACCTCCCTCCCACTTGCCAGACTGTTTAGTGTAACTACACGAACTGACGAGGGAATGGGGTAGAACGCTCAAGTTCACTGACCTGAAGTTGAGAATGCACCTACCGCTTTCTTACGAACACCAAAGTCGCCATTGGTTCTTTCGTTGTCACTGGCATAAATACGTTGTCACGTCTTGTTTATTTTCTCATAGTTTAGGAGAAGAAAATTTCGCGTTTTGATTTTAGCGTGTGCCACAGGTTTTTAGTGAAACAGAATTATGCAGAGACTTGTTCCAATGACTTTGTGCACATCTGCGCTCTACTTCAATGTTTTTTAAAATAGTGTATCTGTGCGATAGCGTCGTTTATTTGACTGTGTCAATCACAGTCAGAACAAGGTTACTGCGCACCATCCGTACGTTGTGCGTGTGCACATAAGGCATTGTAATATACACATATATAGACACACGAACACACAGTGTGTGTGTTTTAGCTCGAAGACATGACTGTTTGCTAAGTTCCAAAATAGTTTCAATAAAGGCAGAATAATATCGCTAGTTTAAAAACATACGTATAGACTAGACTTCACAGTCTTGTCTGTGCTCGAGATTTGGCTGTTTCTTTCATTGAACGTTGCTCCAGTCAACAACCAGTTTTAGTCAAGAATAGCCAATACGTAGAGACTCCTGTTCTTGGTGAAAATATTTCTGCAGCAGTTTGCTTCAGTGCCTCGTATGCACAGCTGCGGCTCTGCTTCATTGACAGTGATTGGCTGAATTTAACTATCACGTGTCTTAACGTTGTATTGTAAATCACGGACGTGCGTAGTTCACAGTTACCTTGTTCTGACTGGTAGGGTCAAATGGGAAACATTATTACACAAACACACTCTACCAATACCAAACAAGCAGAACTACAGAGGTGTAACTAACACATTGAAAAAAGTTGGTCTAAAAATAGTTTCGCGAATATCAGGTGTCACTACTGATACGTAATAACTTCTGGTTTCTTTGCAGGTCGGTTATTCACTTAAAGTTTACCACAGCGTGAAAACATTGTATATCTTTTAATGTAATTGAACTCCATCTGGCTCTAAATTTAAATACGTAATTTCCCGTACAGAAGTATTAAGAGTACTTGGTACATAATTCAACGCTAAAAGCATTAATCTATAACTATAGGTTTCTTGAAGCCAATTTGCGAAAATTAAACAATATCAATACTAGACAATTGTTTTAGCCAACGTTTTAAACTAAATTGTTTCCAGTGTTACGAACTTCTGAGGCACAATATCTCGTGCATTTAACTGCGGCGCAAGAGATCACACGTAACGAATTAGAAATTCTGGATAAATATTTACTCACAAAGTTGGCAAATACCGTTATCTAGGATTGTCGTTGAGTATTTTATCCATTTTGGCTTCGAAAAAAGCGTAGAAATCAATTATTGTTTTCAGCGTTTATTTATCTACCACTCACAAGTAGATTTTTGCGAAAAAATAAATGTTTGCATCACTTAGTTTCAGATCCTTATTTGCACAATTGCATCTCTGCTTAGTGTTCAGTGATTATATGCTGTGACGTTCAGCTTCTTGCGGTTATACCCGCCAATCACAGACATGTGGTGTCTCAGTAACATCGTTCTAATTGGAACAGTGTAGTGAGTGACGCCTCTACCGAGAAACACACTGCCAATAACGACGAAGCAGAGCTGCAGAATAGAGCACATTAGGCTTTTGAAGAAAGTGGTATACAAATGTTTTCGCGAAAATGAGGGGTCTCCAAAATTAAGGGTTCCAACATTTTTTTTCACAACAAGTGTGCTTAAACTAGACTTGGCCAAGGAAAGTCCTGTGCATTGTTGCTGAACATTTGTTAATTACCAGCAAATCGTTCAATTGTATGAAGTAATTTTCGTCCAGTCGTGTAATGAGTTACATACTACAGTGATTCAGGGTCCATTTGGCATGGAATATTTTCACGATTTTCGGTTTTTGTATGTGCCAATAATTGACGTGCAAGTTTATATTATCATCTCAAGCAACACGCACACTTTAACCGAGTACACAAGTACAGGTGAAGAACCTCTTGCCTCTCTCCGAAGATTTTTTTCTTGCGCATTGCGGGAACCATGGTTAGAAACATAATTTTCCCGTCAACACACCGAGACGAGTACGGTGTCTATACACAGAAAAAAAAGTCTGACATTTTGGGGACCACCATACCTTAGCTTGAACTGTATCGTAGCCGGTTGAGACTATTTTTTTTTTCCTTTCAAAACTACTTCCTGTGTATTAAACTTCTATGTTTACTTAAATAAAACACACTTCAAACTATGTCACGTTAAGTTTGAAAACTTAGCACTCTCATTAGAAACGTGATTTTCGGCCCATTCGAAAGTGCATAAAACCTGCTTTTTGAGACTGTCTTGTCTGGAAAAAATACCAGATTGGAAAGCCACGCGGACAGAAACATACGATGGACGTTCGAATCATTCTTCCCATGAATATAATAATATAGTCACACCTAAAGTCCCATGGGAAAAAATTGTAAAGCATGAACACGAATTAATGGAAGACTTGAAGTACACGCCCCTCTGACGTCACACCGCATGGGGAGAGTACTGTGAGAATCAAAGCTTTTTTACAAACACGCTGATTTGTTGATTGGAGAAGGTAGAAACCAACAATTTTGTGCATGCGTAGACTTGCACGCAAGTGTACAAAATATTAGTTTCATTTCATGGTTAAGATACACAAATGCATAAGATCGATGTTTACCTGAAAAAGCGGCAAATTCCAAACAAATAATTAACTTTCTTTTCATACATCTCATCCTGGATATGTGAAGCCAAACGCCTGTATGAAGGTTATGTTCGGTTGCGGTATCCATGGAAGTAGGACTTGTATCCCACACCTGACTGGAGCTCCGCCTCATTTCAAGTCGTCCATTGGCTTGCTTTTAGAGGCGATAACTGGTATTTCATTACATAATTCCATCAACTGCACCCTTAGCACTCCATTTATTTCGGGCCTAACACACACACAAACGCTACTTATGTGTTTTAGAGCTTCATTACTAAAATTCTGGGTGTTAAGAGTAATGCTCGATGGTACATTAAAAATTATAATTGATGGAATACTTGTTGTCGTATGTTTTGAAGAAATGTCCGGAGTATAATTTTCATTAAATCCTTTTGAAGGTTTCGGATATATTTACAGCACTAGCAGCGGTGTGTTGATGTTGTGATCCAACCATGGCCGTCTTAAAGAGAATGCCAGGTTGTCGAATGTGGCAACACTGCATCGGGGCCTGCTGCCGTCGCTCATTGGCTGCCTGTGTACATGCACACGCCACCAAAGCTGGTACAGAGACTAAGGCAGCCAAGTAGAGAACGTGGAGCGTTATCACAGTTAAGATTATCGCCTTCTACTAAAGATGACCATGGCCCAACAATACTGAACAGTTAGAGGCCTTCATATGCAGTCATTCGGTTATACCGAATAGATTAAAATTCAACTAGAGTCGTTTAAAAAGTGAATCGAATGAAGTTAGCTTGAGTGCGTGAAGCGAACTGAGTTAACTGCTCCAGAGCGGTAGATCACAACCTGGATAAACAATACCGACCGAGCATACTAATCACGGGATTGGGTAAACGTGACATGTTTCTTTTCGTAAACGCACGCCGTTTACATAAAGTGGCGAAATAGCGTGGCGATGCCTTTGATGTAAGCGTACTCATAGCTTATTGGCTGCATGAAATACTATAGACAAGGAAGTTGTGACTGATTGGCGAATCATGCTATGGGGAATACTTTGTATCCACTTACTGGAGAAATTACTATGAGGACCTTACTATCGCGAAAAAATTTTATACTAAGTTAATTTGTTTCAATGCGTTACGTGTGTATGTCTGCAACTCTGGTTCGTGTTTATTGCCAGCGTGTATTCGTGTTAAATATGTCACTTATTTGACTGCGCCGATCAGAAAAACAGGTTACTGCGACACCACACGTCTGGGATTTGCGGGTAGAACCCTGGACGCTGAGAGTTACAAACATCCTATCACTGACCATGAAGAAGAGCTGCAGATCTGCGCGTAAGGCATTAAAACAATCAAATTTTTTTCTCAAAACTCACGTGTCCATACGAATTACTCTTCGTGATGTTTGTGGCCGTTGCCGACATATTGCTAGCACGGAATAGTTAGGAATACAGAAGTGAAATAGTGCTACACAAGCCAGCAAAATGGCTTCGCTGGCCAGCAACTTGGCGGAAACGCTTACCGGCAATCAGCGTAAGGTGGCTACCCTGCTGGCAGGCAGCCAGGCCAATAGGAAACCTGCCGTAACTCACAAGAGCCTAACATACACGGGGTTGGTATAAACAGTCTCGGGCAACCAATAAGCGATGAAGTTCGCTCGTATCAAATGAGCCGCCACGTCATTTCACATCTGTATTACTACTTAGTCTGTGCGGCTAGCTTGTGCAGCTCTTGTTCACCTCATATGTGGCAGTGTCGCTTTCCTGTGGCATTTTCCTGTTAACACTTTCAGTGTTTGCAGGGCGAATGTACTTTATCTCGGATACGAGAAACGTCTCAAACTGTTTTCTGCCCTTTTCCAATTATTTTTCTAAAATAAATGTTCCCTTTGTTCACTCTTATAAAATCTTCCACTTCCCCCGCCGTTCTTGTCATTATTCTTTCTCGCTCGCCTACCAAACCCGATACACCAAATATTTTTCTTTTCACTACGCTTGCGGATGATACCTTGTACTATGGCTATCTGGTATGCCGTGTTCGCGGTAAAGTTAGGACGTTTGAAAGTCTTCTTTTCAAAAAATTACAATCAAGGATAAATATTATTATGTCCTCCAGACGTTGACTTTTGAATCGTGAAATCTATATTGATAATTTATTTTAGAACACGTAGTGAAGACAATCAAATTGGTTTAAGGTGGCGCTTTACCGAAAATATTTATTGTTTTAAAAATTTGTATATTTGTATGAGATATGTTTTGCTTTGTAGACATGCATTATATCTATTTTTTGCTGAAATGTTTTCTTATAGTAGCATGTCAAAATTAAAATTTGCACAAAACGGTTTTATGATTCACCGAACCGAAAAAATTCGCACTGAATAACGATCTTGTAAGGTACAGTACAAGGGCCCCTATATAAATTTAAACATTATAAAATATATTTATATTTTGAAATTAAAAAAAACTAAATTAAAAAATTGAATATTTTTTAAAACCACAGTAATATTTAATTTTTTGTTTTTATAAAGGTGAAGTTAGCCTACAACGTCGTTATTCAGTGTGCATTTTTTTACGTTCGGTAAGGTTAGGGTGACCAGATGCCCAGAGGTGAAAAGGAGGACATGTATGGTTTAAAAAGTAGGACAACAAGGAAAAAAAGAGGACACTGTATTATTTTATGTATTTATAATGCTTCAATATTTATCTATAAGTTTTCAAAATCATACACATAAAAACAACTAAAATCAATAAAAAAATCAACCTTATTTTGTCAATTTCTATCA
>PNEQ01060036.1:17399-31931 GCA_003012365.1 Medauroidea extradentata | reverse complement strand
ACTTCTTGCTAAAGGGAGACCCTCAACCATCCTCGAGGCGACTTCTTGCTAAAGGGAGACCCTCAACCCCCTACCGAGGCGACTTCTTGCTAAAGGGAGACCCTCAACCATCCTCGAGGCGACTTCTTGCTAAAGGGAGACCCTCCACCCCCTACCGAGGTGACTTCTTGCTAAAGGGAGACCCTCACCCCTCTTACCTCTACACTATTAGGGCCGTGCCGAGAGAAAGGACAAAAGGGACGCTGCCAAGGACATCTACCGCGCCGCGTATTGAATTAGGGGACATACCCCTAGGTAACGCCCGTTCTAAAGTGTTCGTATACACTTCCCCTGTTGTAAAGTTATTGAAAGTTACAGAATATAGTAACCTCACCCCGGGATCAGAGAGATCGCCGTGTATTAGCAGTAACCCAGTCTGGCTCGTTAATCCAGTATCGTTGACGGCGCAGCACCTAAAGTAAGAGGCTATGAATGGTTGCAAACCTCTCTGGATCAATGAGATGATCACTACCCCGTTTCGGCCACGTATAAGGCCTTAATCTCTGCCCAGTATTTGAACGGCCCGGAGTGCCGCATAGTATGGTATGCATCATAATATATCCTGTGGGCTTAGTATTGTGTTGTCAAGTTGTCGTATCATTGTTATTGCTGTACCCTGTTGTCGTATCTCATATTGAGACCCCAGTGTTAAAATGTATGTCATCAAATTATTATTGACATCTAACCCTGATTGTGGACCATGTACCAAAGCTAATGTTGTATTCATCATGTTGTGACAAGTACTGTAACTTGTGTTAATGAATATAAACACCCCATTGAACTGAATTACCTTCTTTTCTCCTTTCATGAGATGAACCTGTGTACCAACCTTCATATCTAATACAAGGCGAGTGATATATGTCTTGCCCTCTATTTATGTAAAAGATGACACCCTGTGCTAGCAAGTAGAGTTCGTCCTTGTTGGCTCACTCAGTAGTCACTCGCTGAGTCGAGGATAACTCTATTACCAACTACTCTAGAAGAACCACACCAATGTCTCATGCTCTTTACCTCGAAGGTCTTCTAGATACACACACTGCTCGCATTAAGCAATCTTGCTTGTAACCCCGCACCTCTAGCGCAGTGGGATTAGCGTCAACGTAGTCTGGCATAGTGCCCGATTGCTGCGTGTGTGTCAAAGTCGCTGACAAAGGGACATACATACGCAGGATACTCGTGAATGAAATACAGACCATGAGGTTGAGGAGGAATTGTTGTTCAATAGAGTGTAAAGGGAGCTACACCCTGGAAAACCTTATGTTTAGAGTTAAAAATACCATCAAAATTTAGTTATAGGCATTTTGTGTGAGTGTTAATCAACTACGATAAAAAATAAGGTGGTAAAAATAATTAATTTTTTGGGATATTAAGAGGCACGGTACCCTGATACATTTTATAGCCAAGATGGCTGAGAGTGAGGCTTTGTATTAATGTTAAGATATGTTAGCAGAACATAGTCAGAAGAGAAATGGAAACACACAAGACACTGCGATGTTAGTCATAACTTTGCACATGTTGGTGCGTGCTGTGTAACTCATCAAGCGCACACTTCACGTACATTCCACTGGAAGTTTTTGATTCACTGAATGTTTATCTTTCACAGTTGTCTCTTACCAACTGATAACTGCAGTATGTTGTTGTGTCCTAAGAGATATTATTTTTAACTACCTACCTTAAAGTCAATATCAAATATAGCCATGGATGTAACATATTTCTTCACAACGGGTGTTGAAAAATATCATGTCGGATCCACAAAACATCAATTTGTTGTAAACATTTTCGAGCCCTTGAAACTTTCATTAAATTGGGATTCTGCTGTACGAGTTATGAATGAGATACAATACCACCATAAAAATAATGATGAAATTTACTGCCTAGCTTATGACGATGTTACATTTCATTCTTAAAAATAAATTGTCACAAGAGCCTCACAGGTGTTCTTAACACTATTGCATAAGGACCGAAATACATACTGTACACACATTATGTAACTTACGCCTGCATGTCTATGGTCAACACTAGTGACCCAAGATGGCAGGGGCAAGTGATAGAACTGACAACAGTGCAGTATGCAGCAACAGTCGCCCAGCCGGCAACATCCTGTGCATGACATCACCTCGTCTGCATTCCTACTCCCTAAATCTACATCCGTCCATGCAGCTACAGCATTTAATCCCTCCCCCAGTGACTTCCACGGCCATGTATTGAAGACGGGAGAGGGAGGGAAGAAGGCTACCAAAGATGATGTAGCTATGGCAGAAAGATAACAAAACTGCACTTCACATATTCATGAAGTCTGCTTCACACAATATTGCAGTACATTTTTTCTACTCATAAAATAACAATTTTTCTATGGTTCCTTGAAAAGTCCTCTTTGTAACCCTGTTTTCCTTAGTATTGTGCTCACTAATTCATGATTGTACCGTACATAGTACATCTTTGTCAAGCTACATGAAAGTTAGTTTTACTGTTCAAACTGCTCTGTGCCAACTGAAAATACTAATAGTACGGTCCCTGCATTGATTATAATACATACAATATCCTGCTTTAAATCTATTCCCTAATAAGTTCAAAGTTCACCTCTTTCTGTTGTAGGTATGATACGCGAAAAGCATGTATCTACTTACTTTATCAAGTGTTTTCTTCTTCTCTGTGTACACCAGCCAAGCATGTTTCTGTTTTAAAGTCAACAACTGTTCCTCCAAGGACTTCTTTTTTCTTAAGCTTCGGACATCAGTTTCAATACTACAGAAAAAAAAAAAGATTGTAAATACTGTGCGTACTGTAAATTGAGTCTCTTTCTAACATTAATCAACAAATTAATTTCTCTTAATGTATTACTTCTCAGATTTTCTAGACTAAGAAAAACCTATGTACTTAATTAACTACACAAAATACTTCAGATTTATGACATGCTGTGGTTTTACAGACAAATTCAGTTTATTTTACATCACTAATTACAATAACATAAATTGTCAAAAAAACTGTGTGTTTAAAATAATGATTAAAATTTCCTAGCTATTTTCCTTGACATTCAACAGTCACTAAAATATTTTGCTTATACAGTCAAACTTCTTTAATACAAACCTGAAGGGATCAATCAATATGCACAGTTTGTAATACAGTAAACCCTCGATCTAACGACATTGCACGGTGCCAGGAAATTGTGTCGTTAGATCACCGATGTCGTTAGTCCCGAGGTAACTAAATTTGACCCCCCCCCCCAAAAATAAAAAAAATTAAGTGTTTGTTTTTCTAAAATGTATGTAGAACAATTACCGACTTAAAGAAAGTTTTCATTAAAATTATATTTTAGTACGATGAAAAGGTGTCTTCCAAATAAAATGGTACCCCACAATCTCCCACGGTGACGTGTGTGGTAGAGCGGCGCACTCTGGTGGTGTAGGATGGGGGAGGGGAGTGGCCGGGCTGCTGGCCTTGGCTTGCATCCGAGCAGCTCGTGCGTGCGTGATGCCGTGATTCATCCTGCTTGTCTCCCGCGAAGCACATTCAAAACACAACAGAACAACTCGTATTATTTACGTCAATGTATACGACAACGATTTTTAAACCTTTCAGTACAGTCATTGAGTCTTTTTTTAGCCTTTCGCTATTATAAGTTAAGCATTTACGCGATACTAATAAAAGTGTGTATTAAAGGACAAACATTTTTAAAAAAAGTCTGTATTTTTTAAAAACTCGAACACCTGTTATGAACGCGAATTTAGAGCCACTCAAAAGGGCAAAAAACTGACTTTTAAAGGTGCTGTCACGTATAAAATAACGACTCGTCGCTAAAAGTTGTAGGCCTATTGGAAAAATCACGAAACTATGCACAACGCACCAGTTTAATGCTCTGTACTGCGAATAGAGATGAAATGGCTCTCGGCGCACTGGCTGCAGTCGCTCTTATTGCTCCACTGTCGAGCGAGCATAAAACAAAAACCTTATCAGTCCACATGCCGCACACGGCGACGGGACTGTCGTGTTTGCGTCGTAGGCCATTTTTATGCCGCAGCGCTTTCATAGCCACGTGAAGAGTGATCAATAATACAGCGGAAGTTGTCAAGGTCAAGCCAAGTTCAATTCTGCAGCTAGAGAAAAAAGATGAGATACCGCTGGATTTTTTTCTTTTACGGACTGCTGGTCTTTTTTTGCTGTGCTGTAATAAGTGCGGAAAAAAACTGTGTCATCTCTTCAACCCCCATCCCCCTGGGCTATCAAAAGACACGGAAACATGGGAGAGAGTCGCAGAGCGGGCGAGGAAAAACAAACACATGGCTCTACTTTGTGGCGAGACAGGATGCTAGTTGCACGTGACTATTAGACAGTCGGCAGTTCATGCGCGTGCACGCAAGAACAATCTGGCTTGTTCATTGGGCAGAAGGGGGGATGGGGTGAATGTTTACTGGCTGGCGTGGACAGTCAGGAGGGAAAGTATCTATGATTAGCGGCATGTTTCTTACTACAGCACAGCACTCGACTTTCCTTACATTTTCAATTTTTTGACCCAAATTTTTTACGGTTCCACAAAAAAGGTAGTAAATTACCATTGCTATGCATTGCTATGTGAGGGAAGTTCAGGCAGGAGGGAGCACGGAGGTCGGAGAAGTGAGAGGGAGCATTAGGAGATAAGGCAGCGTTAGTCATCACGTCTCACATATGTCGGTGCTGCGTGGGCGGTCTATGCACCCGGCGCGCGCTTCAACTATATTACAGCAGTTTCTAGCATTTTTAAACAGTTTTTTTTTTTGTTTCACAGCTGCATATTACTAATTTATGATAACTGCATTATATTATTGTTTAATGTACGCATAACGTTTTACTGCGATCTATTTCACTTTGCTTACTTTGGTAAATTTTTAAAATATTAATTTTTCCACGGTTTCTAGAAATTATGTCATTAGATCGCCGATGTCGTTAGATCCGATGTCGTTAGATCAGGGGTTTACTGTAACTGACTTGTATTAGCAGGTGTTTACAATAACCTAAAAAGTCTGTAAATATTTTTTCAGACTGTTTATCCCCAAAACATAAACATTATCACCACCCCAGTGACTGCTTTTAACCAGTGAACTTGGGATTACATCGTACTTTGTATAAAGAAAAATTTTATGTAGCACTGAAGTTAATATTAATTGTTTCTTCTTATTCCAAGGGGTAAGAAAACCACTTCGTATAAATGAGAACTTTGTATTGAAAGGGATTGTATTTATGTGGTTCCATTGTAAGCTGGAATAAAAACACACAGTAAAGTGTCTACAGTCTAGAACGTGACCAGTTCAGCATACCCAGCAGTCCAATATTTCACAAACTACAATTGACTCAGCATAATAAGTCTCCATGTCAGCCCTGGTTTAATGTATCATGCATGCAAGAGTAACTTTATAGTTATACATCTTTTTAACTGAATACAAATTTTTTGTTTATACACTAGACCCCTGCCATTCGTAAAATTGATAGTGGCCTACTTTGCCCCCACCCCATCAACAAATTTTTAAACTACATTTTTTCTGCAAAGTGCCTCAAGTTGGTCCTGATTTTCGTAGCATTTATAAAGGATATTAAGAAATGTAATCATAGAATATATAGATGATTCAAGATAAAGTGAGCACTCAAAAAAGCCCTGATTTTTTCTATTTTCCGCCAGTTTATATCCTTCCGCTGCATGTAAACATAAACATTGTCACGTACTTTTATTTACATAGGCTCGTACAACGTTTACATTTACATTACACTGCTCTGATAAATGTTATCTGCAAAATCTACTCATTAAATGAAAGGGCGCTGTATATATGCGTCAACAGTAATATTTGTTATCAATACCTGCGAGTTAACATTTTGTGACACTGTTTCCTCTCCATCGACTCTAATTGGTTACGACACACAATGTTGCCGTTATTTATCTCATTAATGCATTCATAGTATATTAATTTGTAATTCAAAACCGCCACTGTAAACACACACGACACACCCAATTCAAGAATTCAAGTTCCGTTCAGCATACTGCCATGAAAGACGACAACGCAATCTACAAAAACAAAAAAAAAAAGTTTTTTTTAGAGTGTGGAACAGAAAAAAAGAAATTATATTTTCTATTTCCACATGCTCAGGCTGGCGATCGTATAACATTAACACATTAGCAATGATATTCAAAAGTATTAGAAGTAACTGTTTATGAATGTATTCATCAGAAACCCATATTTATTACAAAACGGACAAACACGCTCTTAACTCGACTCGCTTTCAAGCAAGTGAAGCGAAGCCGAAGCTGCGAAAACCTAACTCTGATGCCACCTGTCGGAGGAATTTTGAACTATGTCTGTGGCGCAAGCGTTAGCGGCAGTGTGTTAACGGAATTCAGAGTTTTCTACAGTATGACCAACCTGGTACCAAATTACAATGATAAAATTTCTTACCAGTACTAAAAGACTGCAGGTTCTATTTTTTTATTTAAAATTTATGATTGTTGCAAACCTTTGATTCTGACTCTCCTTCGTCCTGATACTTTCAGACAACGCCTTGATTTCGTCATGCAAGGTTTTATCCTTTCCTCTGAGTTCTTTTAACTGTTTCCAATCATCAAGCAGCTTCTGCTTACCTAGAGAAAACCAAAATATTTTTGAACACAGCAATGGAATAGTAATAATGTTTCACCAATTAAACTACCAAACACTTTGTTCTAATAAGAATTCATTAGATATTAATTTATGATGGCTATGTTGGCTTTGAAAAATTCTTTCATCCTGGGTTGAGCTATAATGACCATAATAAATGTATAATTATTCCACACCTATACGTCCCATAACTCTGTGTTCAAAACCAGTAACATCCTTGTAAAATAATTTGGGAAGGGTCTACTCAATGGCTGGGTAGGCAGAAATGAATGTTTCATGAGTGCTAACTCATACAGTTATGAGAAGATATTACAACTAGGAACCCAGGATGGGCGAAATCAAAACCGTAATTCAGGAAAGTAAACACAATATACCACTGACCAAAACAATATCCAAACACCAAGCACTGAGTGACTCTGCGAGCATAAAAAGACCATATTTATATCAAGAGACAGACAACTTTTAATAAAAACCCTCAACAAAGATAGACACAAACTACATTAATAAACAGTGACATGGTCATACTCCAAAAACAATAATGGTTCATCACGACGTAATATGCTACAATTCACTTGCACAAGTGTATCTGCTATAATACTCCCTTGAGCTTTTCACTCTACCACTAAAGTAAGTCATACCTCCAGGATCATATGTGAGGCATGGGCTTACGAGCCCATATATGTCGCACTTACCACACCACAATATGTTGGTACCTCCTTAGGCTTTATGACTCAAATCTGAAGCTCCAATCCGCAAGCGGCATGGAACCCTACCACCTTGTCCCATCCGACCCCAAGCGTACTAGTGCAGTACAGTGTACCAAGTGTGCACGAGGGAGAAAGTCAGTAATGTACATAGATAGCAGAGGACACAAACACCATCATGGCATTGTTGCCCCTTTTCTTTCAGTTGTGTCAAGAACTATTAACTAACAAACATATAAACATATGCAATATTCTAGCTGTACCACTTCATACATATCTCAGGTATGTTATCTTCAATTACAAAATAATTTGCAGAGAATCGTGTACAAACATAAATTACAATGTAAACAACTCGCACCTAGGACAGAAATATCCTTATTGATCTGTCTA
This sequence comes from Medauroidea extradentata, assembly GCA_003012365.1. Classification (NCBI taxonomy): domain Eukaryota; kingdom Metazoa; phylum Arthropoda; class Insecta; order Phasmatodea; family Phasmatidae; genus Medauroidea; species Medauroidea extradentata. Next base: position 24,181 of record PNEQ01060036.1, on the reverse strand, counting down.
CCACCTTAATATGCAGTACACTCCTCCATCACTTATCCGGTACTTCAGTCATCCAGCACAATTCTGCCGGGCATTTTTTATATTTTTGCTAAATGAAAAAAAAAATTTATATTTTCCTCATTAGCAGCCGAGGTTATTAGAGACGTATACACATGAATACATATATAAATTATTCTGTCGGAATTGCTGTTTAAAAATAATCATGTCTTGTCCGGGACTCTAATCCAGAACCCTTAATACAGAGAACCGGCACGCAACCCACTGTGCCGGAGAGGTCGGCGTGATGCAGGCAGGTGGGTGGCTGAGCAATAGAGTGCCGGTGTGCTGTGACTATCCTCCTGTAAACGATAAGGGTCGTGCAGTTACATAATCGCCCTCCCAGCTGCCCTACCCCAGACGAGTGGGTAAATCCCCACGCTCTAAGACCCTCACATCTCTCACGTAATGAAGCAGTATGTCGGAAAGAAGAATTCTGTCGATGAAGTAACTGAGCAGCTTGCTCACACACATATGTAAATTTCAGTTGTTTTTATGTTGTGTTGCACGATGGCTACTAATGACAAATACGAGTTCTGGTTCTATTGGGAGAAAAAAATTGTGTTGTCTACCAAAGATAAAGAAAGAATATAATCTATGTGATGTGATTTGGGCACCTTGCTTGAGCTTGGGACAGCATACCCAACTCAGGTTTGCACAAGGCTTAGCATAAACTGAGGCCAACCTTAGCATTAGCAGAAGTGACCAACGACGAATAAATGTACTAATTAGGCATATATGATGAAAATGTTAAGGAATGGCTTCAAGTTGACATTGACGTCCCCGTAGTTCATCACTTCACTGACCAGGAAATATGAATCTGTCACAGGCATGACAAACGAAGAAGATGATGATGACAGTGTCAGTGATGACTACGAAAATACCAGACACAAAAATCACGCAAGATGAGTGTCTTTATCATGTAGAGCGTTTAATAACAGGTCTGCAGCAGCGAAGCTATTTCTCTGAGCAACAAATCATGTACTTGTACATGATTCAGAAGCAGTTAATAAATGAGAGGCCATGACACTTAAAACAACGTTTGATGGATATGTTCACGAAATTGCTAGCCTCTACAAGTACGTGCACTGAAACAAGTGGTGCAACACCCGGCACGAGCGGTATGGCAACACTGAACATGAGTGGCTTGACAACTCCCGGAACGACCAACTTGTACGACATAAGTGATAGTGATTAGGCCGGTAAATAAACACGAGCCATTGGCAAACTTTAGTAAACTCGGAATGCTGACTTTGTTTGCGTGTTACAGAAACACCTATTCGTGTGTACATATATCGTAAGTAGTGTACGTAACTTACAAATTGTACATTATTAGGGGGTTGGCAGTTAGTGGAAATAACTTAACAATAGTAATAAATAGAAATATATGAATGTGTAGAATCAACAGACAAGTAGCAATTAGTTGACGTAAACAAGGAAACTGCTGTTGCTACATGCGGCCAGTCACAGCTGGCCAATGAGTCAGCGAGCACAACAAGCGACCACCCAGGACGAGACTGATGCGCGCCGGGAGAGCAGCTTACAGTCGCGCAGATAACTGCCAGGTACCGCCCACGTCTTATTAGTACGTAGTAGGTAGTACATATTTACGTTGATGATTTTATGCGTGTTCAAACTATTTTTCACTGTATTTTAATATTAATAAATAGCATCTGAACTAAAAGTATAGTATTACACTATTTTTGGTAAAATTACTGTATTTATCAAAATTATTATATTTTGTTTATTTTTTCCTTCAGTTATCCAGCAAATTCAAATATTCGGCACACATTGTCCCCCGAACGTGCCGGATAAGCGGTGGAGGACTGTAACTTAATTTCTGCTTCACACAACTGTTCATAAATACTGCCACGGTAACATAATCATGACCTCACATTCTACACAGTGACAGTCAAACTGCTACGTAAGATGTTACCATATATGTGGTAAGTGCATTTGTACACACATAAAAACCCTATTACTATTGGAAGTATGTATGTTATTCTTAAATGTACTTGGTATCCTTGCTAACCTAGAGGAAGGAGGAAGATCTGTAAGTATACACTGGCATGAGGTACTTCCACAATGAGCTCTAAATAAAATGCCCTGACAAGTATCGAACTCCCAACATAGTGAAGTAACTGCTGGGTCTATCAATAACCTATCATACTTTATTCATACCGCAAACCAGATGGTTTCAATGTGCTTTATTTATTCACATAATAGAACCGAATAAGCAACAGTCATTACAATATCTGCAAAGTTAAGAAATCTACCGTAGAGCCCCTTAAAGAGTTATGATCACAAAATAAACAAATACTAATGCTGCATAGCATATATAAAATTAAAAAACTGAAATTTTATATTAAAACAGTGTAACAGACTCTTACATATATACAGTATTTTAAATAATTATTACATTTTCCGGATATACCAAACACAATTCATGAAACTTAGTTCATTTTGGTTGTACCCACATAAATCTAAAGTGTATACATACCAGACACAACATGTCTGGTATGAACAAATTGGGAAAATGAGGTAGAATAAAGACTCTAATAGTTTAATGAAAAAGACTTTAAATGTTTCCACAGTTAAAAAAAGTTCAGCTAACCCCAAGATACAACACTAACAAGGGAGTGTAATAAGATCCGACATGTAGAGTACACCCAACAAGACCCTTGACCAGGTTCACACTTGGCAACTGTTAACTCACCCACACATCTGATTGTGTTCTCCAAGAGATCCTGTTGGTTCATACGAGCAAAATCCTGCACTCTGTCCTGTGGTAGAAACTGACACAAGTTGTCCACCTGAATGTTCAACTTGGAAACCAAATTTTCCACCTGTAAAGAAAAGACAAATTATTTAGTCTCGTTACATGCACTGGCAAAATAACTCAACTGAATAGTGAATACTCTACACTGCAACTTAATGCAGTATTCTTGTTCCAGAGGAAACATATAATGTTAACTGTTTTAAATTAAATCTAAAAATAGGTAAGAAAGTGGCAATAATCATAATGGTAAACAATTAACACTAATACATAATCTAATCAGCAAAAAAAGGGTCAGTACATAGCGAATTACAGGTTAACATCTCACAGACAAGATCATTACATACAGAACAACCATTGGCTCTGGCAGACAGAAAATGGAAAAGGAATAAACCATGCCTTAAAGTCAGGAGTCATCACAGCATTAACCTTAAGTATTTGGGAAAACCATGTAGAACAAAAATCAGAATAGCTGTACCAATAATCGAATCCGGGTCTTCATGAACGTGAGTCGAGTGTTAACCCACTGTGCTAACAAATTGGGAGGTGAGTTTGAAAGAAGAGGCCACATAATACACTGAATTGAACTTAACTGTGGTAGGAGGAATCTGACTAGGCAGCAAGACGAGAAGCTGTAAAAATTTTGCCAGCTGAAAGAGCTCCTGCCAACTGAGCTAGACCACAGAAAGTTAATGGAGGGGCATCTCATTGTGGTGTACTATCGAGATGAGGAGATACAAGCCCAAATAACTGCACAGATTAGAGTCCAGTCAATGGGAACTATGTGCAATAAGTGTGTCGTCCTCTAACATCTGTTATTTCATTACAATATCCCCTTACTTTTTCTTACAATGCTAGTGTCTCATACTGGACAAATAGAACCAACAAGATGCCTGAAGGCACAGTTAATTTTCTTGTGGGCCTTAGTAATCCAGTGTTGCCTTGCAACACTCACTCTCAGGCTAGAAAAGTTCACCTACAACTGAGATGAATGTCATCTATACAGAAAATTTACAGGTAGATATGATTTGTCTTGACCTGTTACAATGACCTTTTAAATAGTAGCAGTTTGAAATACCCACAAACAGAGCGTCCTGCTGAATGTAACCAGATAGTCCCTCTTTAGATCACTGTAATGTGATCTTTACTTTTTCCCTTCACCTCCAATTACAGTACTAGTCGAACTTGTACAGTAAAATCCTAATAAATGCTTTTAATAGAGGCCATCTATACAATGTAATTCAACAATGATTCATTCAATTAAATAGAATCAATGCGTGGCACATGAATACTTATTTGTTGAAGCACTTTCATGCTTACACCTACATACGAGTAGTGGGGTGACACAATTAACTATAGTGAAGGTTTAAAAAAGGTACCAAAACATCCCACCAAAATCATGCCCTCCCTTAACAACCCATCATCTTCTAAATATTTGTCTTATCCAGTGATTAATTTTTACCGAACCTGTAATCATTTTGACAAGAACATACACCAACGTACAGAATAACTTCACACAACCGATTTTCATACCAAAGGACAAAAATCTAATAAGAAAAAAAGTTGAACTTACATCTTTGACAGAAGATTCTACATTATTCAGGTACCAAGCTGAACTGCCATTTTCTGCATTTATCTTCCTCTTGATCAAGTAATTGGCACCACGTGGTTTAAACAATTCTACTTCAATCGAGGCAGAGCCACGATGCCCCCTCACAAAAGAGGCCACCTGTTATTGAAAAACAAAAATAAATAAAAATTGCATTTTCTTGACTTGTGGGTGTGAGCCGCGTCTGGAGATTGTCTTGACAATCTCCAGACGCGGCTCACACCCACAAGCCAAGAAAATGCAGACAACTGCCGCGAAAGCCTGCAATCTATTTTAAATAGAAAATTAATTTGACATTCCAATTACAGTATAACATGCACATTTGGACACTGTCCAATTAGTGAATATTCTAACACGTCTATGAATTAAAAGGATATGTAGATATTTCCAGACAGGAAAGAAGTTTGCTGTCACAATTTGTTGACATTTCAAATTACATAACTTAATAACTTGAACTCTTAACCAGGGGAGGAAAAAACTTATTTTACTTTATGATTCTCCATAGTCTCACATTTGGCATGTGGGAAATTAATCTTTTAAAAGTTCTAGTTCTAATTTGTATTAATTTCACACTCCTATTTATTATATTTGATTTTCAAAATTACAACAACAAAAAAAAACACTTTCAATTGTAGCCTCTCATAATCTCTTTGTATGGACAGCTTAGATACATTATTATACTGAAAATAAGATTGGCTTTGTATGCAACAACTATTTTGTAGCAACATTGAAACATTTCTGAAGGAGAATTTTAAAAACTATATTTCGATATGAAGTACTATAACTGTTCAGCAACTCTATCTTTTTCATAAAAATTATGGTCTTGCGGGATAAAGTGAGCACTAAAAATTTTAAGTTTCTAAAATATCACTAGCCTTTACAGCAGATAAGGTAACATCAACTATAGTTGCCTTACTGCTTGTATGGTGGCAGCGAAATCATGCAATATAGTTCTGTATATTTTCCTATTTAAATACAACAATACTGGTACAAAATCAACATACACTTTTTTAATCAAGCTGTACAAGCTTCTAATGACTGCACAATGTATCTTAAAAGCACAATCATCATGTGCCATTTCCATAGAGGTTAGACATTTCCCGTCGTTTGCCATTACGTGCAGAAAGATATTAATTGGCTGAAAATAGAACTTAAGAAGGGCATTTTTGAGTGCTTGCTTTGTCCCAAACTGCCTATGCAGTAAAACCCCTATATAACAACTCTTTCCTCAAGAGCCGCGGGGTTTTAAAATAGAGATTTTACTGTACAGTTAAGCCTTTATATAAAGACAACCTCTATATAAAGACGACCTCTATATAAAGACGACCTCTACATAAAGACGACCTCTACATAAAGACGACCTCTACATAAAGACGACCTCTATATAAAGACGACCTCTACATAAAGACGGCCTCTACATAAAGACGACCTCTACATAAAGACAACCTCTACATAAAGACAACCTCTATACAAAGACAACCTCTATACAAAGACAACCTCTATACAAAGACAACCTCTATATAAAGACAACCTCTATATAAATACCCTATTCTAGGGAACTGTGAGAGGTCTTTATAGAGAGGTTTTACTGTACTAAAGCAGTTCAATCATATATCAGGATGTTACATTGTTCCAGTCTACAATATGGAAGCACAGTGAGTCCCATAAGCATGTATTCAGCCACTTCTGAGTAATGAGAACACCATTAGAGTGCACATTACAGTTTGGCATATTAATATGCAAGTTTCAGAATAAAAATTAGGGGAGCTCCTTGTAATTTTGACTACTTAACTTCGGATGTCCTTAAAAAACACAACAGACTTGCCAAACACTTAAAAATTGAGGTGTAGATTAACTGGGTAATAAGATGTCCCTAAGCCTGTAATCAAAATGCCATTTCCTACAACATAGGCTATCACAGGTAATATAAAATTTTTCAATTTTTTGATGCCATGTAATTTGGGCCAATGTCAAATAATTTTAAATTCTCTGTTGTGTAACTTGGTACAGTCCAAAATAAGTGGTACAGTTCAAAATAAGAAAAAAATTGAAAGCAAATTGTACTACAAATAAATGTGCACTCTTTCAAGTTGTATGTATATATGTAGAGTGAAAACATGTGAATTTGTAAAACAAAAAATACTAAATTGTTTACAAAGAGGAGATAACTTTCTGATCCAAGACTCAATTAGAGTACCCTAATTCATATAAGCATGCCATATAACTTAACACTTCTCATTTATCATAATAAACATTGCAGTTGCTAAGTGAAATTTATGTATACATATATATATATATATATATATATATATATATATATATATATATATATATATATATATATATATATATATATATATA
>PNEQ01060035.1:0-31768 GCA_003012365.1 Medauroidea extradentata | reverse complement strand
CGTCACCACCACATGTTAGCATAGTGTATCAGAACCCTGCTGATCCATCACGACCATTATTTTTCATCATTGATTCGGTACACATTTTGAAATGCATCAGAAATAACTGGTTAAACCAGAAAAATGATGGGCAATGTATGTATTACCCAAATTTTGAAGATTTTTCACTTGTTGAAGCTGCTTCCTTCGCTACTATAAGCAAACTCCATGAAATTGAATCGTGCAAGTTAGTCAAATATGGATATGGCCTAATGCTGAAAGCACTTTTCCCTACTAATTTGGAACGTCAAAACGTGAAGTTGGCTCTTCAAGTTTTTGATACACGTGTTGCTGAAGCTCTGATGGTTATTGGAAAAGAAAATTCGATGCACCACTACAGGCCAACATCAGATTACCTAAAATTAATATGCAAATGGTGGTCAGTAGTCAATGTCAAAACAGTTTGGAAAGGTGTTCACAAAAATGACGAGTTTCAGAAACCAATGACTGCACAAGAGGGCGACATCACGTTTGCCTTTCTTTATAAATTTCTAGACTGGTTGGATGAGTGGAAGAAACTGAACTGCTCTACTGGTGGACTAACGAAAGAAACACATTTTGCACTCTCTCACACAACTTATGCTTTGCTTGAAATGGCGAAGTACTGCACTGAAGATTAGAAGTTCAGTTATTTTTTTACCAGGAAAAATCCAAACTGATCTACTCGAAAGTAGGTTTGGAAAGTATCGTCAGTTAGCTGGTCACCAACACAATGTTTCAATAAGACAAGTTTATGAAACAGAAGCAAAACTTAGGTTGCAAAGATTTTTGCCCTGTATGGTGAAGTCTGAAAAATTTGGAAGTATACCTATTCATCTCAGTACAGGGGACGTCGAAGAGAATGATAGTGAAGTCAGTGAATCCAGTCTCCGAAAGTTTTCAACCACCATTGCTGTATCTGAAGAAGATAAAAGTGATGTTAAATTGGAAATACCATTACTAACATATATTGCAGGGTACTGTTGCTACACTGTTTTGAAAAAACTGAATTGTGAATCCTGTAAGAATAGTTTGACAGTTGACAAGCAGTTATTGGTAGACGATAATGCTTACGCCTGGATAAAGGTTTTTGACAGGGGACTTCTTTACCCCCACCCTCATGTTTTAAATGCTGTAGTTTACTGTTTTGTTGTAGTTCAGAAAATTGTTTCTAAAGAAAATGAAAAAGAATTTCTGTTCTCAACTAACCAGCGAGGTATTGTGTGTTCCCTACTGTTTTCTACTTAGACTTAGAAGGATGTGAAAAATCACATGACCCGGAGAAAATCCTCAAGGACATAATCAGATCTTCAGTCAACATATTTCTGAACAATTATTGTAAGTTAAAGAATGACAAACTTCACAGTGCAAATAATGCAGCAAGGCGTAAACTGAAAACACTAAATAGCTAGTTTTGTACCATTTTACTATTTATTACAATTATGGATATTATATCCTGTAACTTTATTTATATTCAGTATTATGTGGTAAGGTATGTTATGTACTTGCAAGATTTTGTATCCATGTATTGTATTGTATAGTATATTCATGGCGCTTCAAACTTAACTGAAGCCCCTGTAAAGTTTTAAAGCTCTTCCAACACATGAAAACAGACTGACATGTGCCTTAGTTTATTCAATGTCGAAATAATGTAATGGCTCGTTTATATTTTCGAATACACATTGCTAGCACCTTTTTATACATATAATTATATAACTAATTCCAGATTATAAGCCAAACAAATATGTAGGTTTCAAAAATTAATACTATTGATGATAGGTAAGTTTATACTGATTTTAATTTCCGACTGGACAATTTACGCAATATACGTAAACAGTAGGAGGTAATGTATTAACGAAGCTACGAAGTACGTCATGATTTCGATAAAAATGTATTTGTTTTTCGTCAAATGTGTTTTGATATTTCCGTTCACGCAAAAAAAAAACGGCCAGCAGAAATGTTGTTAATTGAAACAATTTCAGATAGCAGTATAATTTTAGGATTCTGTTGTCTATGCTCAGTTTCATGCTCACGAAAGTTGTCAATTTATACAGGGACTGAAAATTTTACGATTTTTTTAAATAGATAAAAGTGTATTAAGTAAACCAAAAATACTTCTGAACAAATTAAACTTACGAAGAAAAAATGACTAAATTTTTACGTACTGCATATTCTTGGTTGAAAGGCTTACTGCAACTATTCTCCGTTCACTCTAAGTTGAGTTTTAAGATAAACAAAGCAAACTATAAACAAACATGTTCATTGGCTGCCAACTGACGGTCACTGTGATGTTGCATAAGAAATAGATCTTTTTTTAGCTGTTGTGTACATATACATTTACCACTCCATCACTCAATAAGAGAGTTTTATTAACAAATATCTAAAATATACAGACATTGTAAATACAATCTACGACGCTATATGTTTATTATACTAGGCTATAATTATGGTTAGCGGACGTCACGTCCGTACAGTTGATTCACGAGTTATATAACGACTGACGCACTGTTAAAGGTACGAGTTTATTGGTACACTTGCCAGTATTGAGAGATGTACGATACTCTGAAAATACCAAACGTTTAGTTCAGTAATAATTACCACAGTAAAAATAAGTCAGAAATATCACACTCAGATAATGTTTTATTTTTTTCACAGTATTTTTGGACGTTAATGCGTCAATGTTATGGCTACTGCAAATGGTTTTTCCGTGTATCCATTTTCCGTTCCAGTTCGTCCATACCAAAATTACTTTATCTATTTCGTTCCGTCCTCGCATCGGTTTATGTTTACATCGCTAGCGGGTTAGGTTATGTGACGCTGGACGTGAACAGTAAAAATGTGTTGCATGGTTTTCGAAACGTGGATATATGTCTTCATTACTAAACAAACTGCGGTGATGTTTATACGGCAAGAATAAAAATCTCGATAACATTCTTAAAAAAAAAAAAAAACGAATAGCCTATGTGTAATGAATTATCGACAGATTGTTCAGTGGTGTATAAAATGTCATTTTTTCAAAACGAAGTACAAAATAATCCAGGAGGACTTTACAGTAAGTTTAATCACTCATTTTATTGACAACTATTTTTTTCTGCGTGTAGTACCAAATTTTCGTTACGTTAATACCAGAATATTTTAATACGACCGTTGGCTTGATAATTACAATTAAATTTTGAAATATACTGCAATTGTACATGATGTTAAGATTTTATCAAGTTTTTATGTAATTTTTGGTTCCGTATGTCGACAACACGTAAGAAATTTTCACGCAATATTGTTTTAATATATAGGGCGTTGTTGTTTCCTATGATACCGACAGTACACAGTTTTGTCGGTTGGAAATAGTACGTCGGCGCGCTTCACAAATTGAGCCAATTAAAAGCTAGCGAAGTGCAATGATATTACGTTATTTGTACTCAGAACTCAACTTAGAGTGAACGGAGAATACAGACAATGAGCTAACTTCATACTCAAGAATCTATATTGCAGAAACGTCTAGCTACAGATAACTGAACTCACAAGATTTTTCTGTCCCTGTCAGTTTGCTATGTGACTGCCTTCACAATGCATAAAGTAGTGATGTATGTAATTGAGGAAAATAATATTTATCAGATGACAACGAAATTAAAATAGTGCTGCTAAATCTGTTTTTTTTTTTTTTTTTTTCAAAATTGTGCCGCAAACCCACAGTATCTTCAAATATTTAACTAAAATTAACAATAGGATATCTAGTGTTATAATAGGTATGATCTAGTTTTATTGCTATGGTCACGCCTTGATAATCGCAAGTGAGTACTGAAATCTTGCATGAAATCAACATTTTCCAGTTTTTGTATAGCTTAATTCCTATTTAATGTGTTGATAATTCGTACGGAGTTTCAAGCAATATATCTATTACCCATGTGTAAGGTTGTAAGTAGTATGTTGACAAGCAAAATAAATTGAGCCAATTAGCTTCTGGCGAGGTGCAATAATATATTACGTTTGATTACTTCAGAACTCAGGTAAGCGTGAACGAGGCGTTGCATAACAAATTATACAATGAATTTGTCATGGTTCGAAAATTCGAAAAGTATTTACCATTTAACATCCCTCCCTCATTATTTGCAATTTAATTTTCACAACTATAAACTGGCAAATACAGTTAAACTTACCGGATTGATCATTAAAAACTGTATTAAACAGGATGTTTGTTAAGCACTTTATAACCCCAAATTTCTAACTCATTTAAATTAATGAAAATAATGTTTCCAGTAAAGGCATTTACTTGTGAACCTAGACTGAGTCAATCGTTAAATTGTTAGGTTACTTTATGTTATCATGTCGCTTTCCTTGTACTTTTGTGTGTTTTGCTTAGTTAAAAATAGAATACATTCAGCAGCGTTTATTATACCTAGCAATCGTTTCTGATTTCTGTAAACGTTTCTGGAGTTACATACAGCCAAGCAAATTAAGTGCGAATTCTACACAAAACTATACATTACGCAACAAATTGTATCACGTTCATAATATTACGTGTGTGTAATGCAGGTGTCTAAGGGAAATGAGTACGTATATTTTGTAAATGCCGATATAATAAATGGGTTGTCACAGGTATAGGAGAGCTTGTGCATAAAATATGTATTTTACACTATATGTGAGTGAAAATCTAACTTCAATCCAAAATTACTGTGCTACACTGTAAGCGAAAAAAATATAACGTTTGTAATGAATTATTTCTTTTCGAAACAACCAAACAAGTTACTGTTTATTGTTACATGTAGTGAGGGTGGAAATTTCCATAGGTTTGGCTCTAGAAGTTTGAAGACAGTTTGAGTATGCTATATACTATAACTTACGATTTATTAACGTTTATTTTATTTACTCAAAAAATGTTGCATTTGATTGACTGTAAACTTTTTGCCAAGTATAAATTGTGTATATTGTTGTACTTATGTGTCGTGTGTATTTTTTGCAGTTTGTACAGGTACTGTGTTTGACATTACAAAAATTAATTTTATCTCCACAAGGATAAAAATTACTGCGTATACGAAGGTACCGAAAATATTCTGTACTATTCAAGTATTATTTGTAGTTTTTCCTTTGCATGTGTGTGACTTACAACAAAGTTGTAACATTTGTATCCAAATTATGTTTGTTTCACCAGTCATACAAAAAAAGTCTTTTAAAAAAATGGAATTATCACCGTAATCGTAATTTTGAGCACGCGTTTGAAAGTAGGGTTAGTATTCCCAGTCCGAAATTTATTTACCCAAACAACCATCACAATTTGACAAATACAGGGAAAAACTGGGAAATACAGAAAATTCTGTACTGTATACTTTATTTTTATTTATTAATAATTCTGTGTATTACTTGTTGAAGACGCAACATAAATGTGTTGTGTTAAGTTGATTTTTTAGTGTATGTACTATCATTAGTTGACTATGAACATGGTGCTAACAATAATAATGAATGAATGATAATTAATTCATTTTGTATCGTAATGGATAACGTTCAAGGAAGCCCTTAACAATATACACCTTTAGAGTGATTTTTTCTCCCAATTTTTCATTCATGTATAGCAAAACCAAAATATATTAAGTGCTGAAAGAGCTGACAGTTAATGAGTTGTACATGACCTTGAAAAGTAAACTGAAAACTCTAATACTTGACTAGTAAGATCCAAAAACTTCAGAGGGGTAAACATCATAAAATCACACAATTTCAATTTTGAGCTTGTTCTTTACTCCCCCCCCCCCCATGTTTTGTAATTTTAGGTTTCTTCTAGAGTAATTGTTAAAGTGGAAAAATGTGCCTGTGTTATATTTTAACCAAGCACAATTATTTTTGTTATTTTGTACTTTTAATCATTTAGCGTGTTTGTTTGTACTGTAATTGTTTCAAGCGTAAACAATTGGCCTGTCTTCCAATATAAAAATTTTGTAGGCCTACAGTTATTTATTCAAAATTAGAAATGTTCGTTGTTGTTTCTTGGCATAGTTTAGTCTTTCGGTTCATTTGTGTGGTTTATTGAACTGTAATAGTTTTAAATGAAAACAATGTGTCTGTGTCGTTTGGTCTTCTACTTTAGTTCATTGTACAGAAGTTTGAAATGTAAACAATGTGCCTCTGTCCTATTCTGATCATTATATACATTGTTTAAAGTGTAGTTACTATTTTATTTCCATAATTATTAATATTTTCGGCCATTTTATGTGAGTGCCTATTGTAATGATTTGAACAATGTTCCTATGCCATATTGAGATCATTATACAAAGGTAATACTCAAATTTATAAATGCGATTTGAATGTAATATCTAAGATTAACAGTTATTGTATTACATATCACAGAATTTTACAGTATTAAACGATCCAGAATTTGTCACTAAAAAGGATTTTTAATTTGTGCTCAATTAAAATCTTAAAAGTATGAAAAACAAATTACTGTAAATAATAGTGGCATTTTTTAATGATAAAGTGTTCCCGTGCTGGAAAAAGTAATATTTCCAGGATGGTACTTAAATACCGGATTTTATCATGATATTAACCAGGGTCGGGGAAAACGTTGCCAACCCTGTTTGAAAGACGCATTTAGTTCTTAAAATAAACGTTTTTTTATCCAAACATTTTAATATTTAGTTTGTGTGTTTTATTTCTTCCCTCATCATTGCCCGAACAAAACGTTGTAGGTTTCCTCGAAGGCGAGTAGCGCACCGCACAGAGTTTCTACCTGCTGTGGGCCATGCGGCCGTCGAGCGCTACGTCACAAATCTGTGGTGTGGCTTCTCTCTCTAGGTGGCTCTGCCACAGCGCGGCGGTGGACAGCACAAGAATTAATTCATAGATAGTGCTTCGCGTCTCCGGTAGAATGCGCTGCAGTGCAAAGTGGTCGCGCTCTATTGATTTATCGATAGAATGCAGTGGCTTCCAGGGTGATTATTTCTGTCGCGTCCCGTAATAAAACCAATGAATTCATGAAAAAAAAACCTAATTATATTATTTATGCAGACTTTTTACAACGAATTTATTACCGTAAACGTAAATAATTTGTTTCTCCAATGCTAAAAAAAATCGCTCGAGTGCAAAGTATTTTTAGCGAGCCGACAAAAAACGCCTACAAGCTAAATTGGCCGCCGCCGTATTTAATTAATATTATTCTGCTGTCTCGCAAACTTTTAATTCAGTTTTCGTTGCTTTTTTTTCCTTGGGAATTTCCTGAATTTTGTTGGTGAGCAGGCGGGAAAGAGACAGAAAGATTGACGGCTTGGCGGTCTACACTTTTCATATGTTGACGGTGTGCGGGCGGCCTAACTCTCCATGCGCACGCTCGACAAGCATTTCACTGGAAGTTATTTGAAGTTTTTTCGCCGATTTTTTTCTTTCACGGCTGTGACTTACCTGTTGACGTTAAATGTGTTTTGTTATTGTTTTGAGCCAGCATACTTTTAAAATGACCTTAAATTCCGACGAAATATGCCCGAGGATTACATTTGGGAAGGGGGGGGGGGAAATATAAAGTCGGATTTAATGGAACATCGATTTAGACCTGGTTCTCTAGCTGTCACCTTTGTACTGCCCTGTTACTGGACTAGCGATCCGGGGCTGAGGTTTAGTTGTCGGAGTTTGTGGCATGGCGTACGAACATTACGTAGTATGGTTTCAAGAAGTTGCAGTGTCGATGCTCAAGAACGTTTATAAACTTCGTAATCGCCCTATGGTGACGTCAGAGGACCAAAGCATAACACAGTCCTCATTTAAAGACTGCTTCGCTGTTATACATTACTGCAGTGCCCCGGTAAGAAGGTGATTGGGCAATTTTGATCTTTCCTTGGCTGTTCTCAGTTTGGGAGGCCACCTCCCCCCGGTCACGATTCTATTTAAGGCAGTGCCACCACCTCGACATAACGCATTTTTCTGTCAGACAGTCTGAAGGGAATGTCCCTGATGTTTAACGTCTATGACGTGCATACAAGGTATGTGGTAGCATAATTATTTGATTTTTATGGCCGGGTAGAAGTTTGTTGTTACCGAGCCATAGTGTTGGGGTTTAACATAAGTTATTACATATAGATTGAGCTTGTTGTCACTTTTATTGCTACCCCACACGTTGTTTATTCCATTAAAGTATTACATGCCACATACATTGTTTGCATGTGAATTAAGTTTTCATGCTTATAATATTTTTAATTTAATTGGTTGCCATTTCATTCAGCGTTTGTTCATTGTACTTCCTCGAAATTGACGCTAAATACCGAATTATACAGAGAAATTGTCATATGTTATATGTTACAATAAATTCTATTTTTCGTAACACGAGCTTTCATTTAGTCCTGCATCTTTGGCACATGCGTACGGAAAGACTCGCGCATTCTAAACTTATTTCAAAACCGGTAGACCAGTTACAAAATCATGCACCGATTCATTATCACTGTCTGCTAAACTACTTCATTACAGTTAACATTCAAACACCAAAAATTGCCAATGTGTCACACAAGCAATACTATGATTAAAAATAGGTAACCACTGTCGTAATGTTGTTGAGTTTGTAAGGTTGGCCAGCTGTTTTCTTACAGAACCAGTTTGCAAAGGTTTCTATTAATCACAGTTAGCTAATCTGAGAGGATTGTATTACCGACCAAAAACGTGTAGAAAAGGAATTTTAAATGGCCAGATAAATTAATACAGATGTGTGTGTGTGTGTATAAACACACACACAGTTTTCCCCTCATGTTAAAAATATGTGGATATTCAGCCTCTATTCGTTAATTTAATTTTTAAGACCGGGAACACATACTTTGAACTGTCACAAAAAAAAAATTTTTTTTTCGTAGGTTAGTGCATTTGAACAGTTGGCTTATGGGGAAGTAGTTGTTCTCCACGGCAGTTTGTTGAATATCATGAAACTACAAACAAAATTGCTGAACTGGAGTTAATTTCTTCTCGTAAGTGAAAAATACTCCATAACGTATTTGGACTTAGATGTACTAGGACCTTATGTCTGTAAACAAAATTAATAAGTTAAGACCCTTAACTGGTCTCGTGTCACAGAAAAGTGCAACAATGTCATGATCATTTGTTGAAGTCAAAATTTATAGTAAATGCGTTACCCATGTGGTAATGACAGTCTAGACGTTCCATTCGCGTACCTAAATATGACACTTTGTCAGTTGTCTGAATACGTTTTTAACGATAATCTTTCAGTCCAACAGGTTGCTCTTTACAATTTGTTTGGGAAGCAAAAAAAAGTGAAGAAACTTTTACCGAACAGTTTTCTTCAGTTTGTGCAACAGAATTGTATAAACAACACATAATCAAGGTTTTTAATATTACAGTAATAAATTATACATAACTTAGCTTACAGATATCGTGGTTGCTTCTAGTCGTTACTGTAAAAGTTTAAAATGAACTTGTGTTTTTATTTTTTAGGGGATTTATCAAATAATCTTAGTTTACTTCAACCGGGACAAAATCGCTACTTACATAATTTTTTGACAAATTAAGGTATCCCACCTGGGGTCCGATAGGGCAAATTTTGAAAAAAGGCGGAAAAGGTACTACTCGAATACCTATATAGTTTTTTCTCTAGCACATAATTATCTATGGACTCCACTATTAATGTGCGGAAGTGGGTGGCACTGGCAATATCGCCATTTTAAAGCAAAGCAACAGATTTCTTTTATACTTGCAACCATTCTTAGTACGAAAGCAACAAGTAAGTAAGTTCACTTCTTAAACTTTGTATTGTGTAATATGTATTAAATCTGTTTTTAATTTCGTATTGTTTGATAGATCCAGAAGAAAGTGGTACCTACTATATGGCGGGAGGAGGGATTTATGACGCTGGTTGCGCTATAGAAATTTTAGGGGGGTAGGGGGAAACTAGAAAAATTATTCAAAAAATCATAAGTGTAAAGGGATTGATCTTTGAAATAACTGTGCAATGGGAGTGCATGACTGGAGACTTCTATGTATGGAAAAGAGCAATGACTGATTGGGGTGGGTGAAAAAAGAAAACAAGTTGTTGGAAGTATTTGCTGAACCACTTTTGCCGTTGTTCCTGGTTGGGGAGGGGGGGTTCTGTTTCCTACCGTTATGGAAGGGAGGGTGTCGTGTAAAGTTGCCGGAGGGGGGTGATGATGGCGAAAGAAGAGACACTAACATGCAATGGTGCCGGAACCACGGGGTCAGCAGGGGCGGTTGTAACCCCTTCCCCTAAAAAACTCATACTGTGGGAGTGAGTAAAGTATGTGTTCCGGCGCGCCTGCCCGCGTGACGTGCATGTTTCTATCAGTACCCACAACTCTCTCTCTCTCTCTCTCTCTCTCTGTCTGCCTGCAAGGAATGTGGGCAAGTTAATGCAAACCCCTTGTTTTACAACTAATGGCCAGCACTGTCCAAGTCCGTACTTATGTCTAGGGAGGTTTCCGCCAGTCACATACAGTTCATGCGAGCATGAATGTCGATTGTTTCAAGTTTTCAGTATCTTGTCTATTTTAATATTTCAAGGATAAGTAGCAGTGCCGCTTATTTTTTTTTGCGAAATTAAGCTTAAAGAACAAAAACTTTTTAAATACAGGTGTTTACAGCTATTGCGCTATGGAATAGTAAGACAGGACAAGTGGTCGGAACATTGCAGAAAAACCATGCCTACAATTCTAAAAATTAATTTGGTTGTCAAATACAAAAAAAATACCAGTCTAAGATCTGCGATGGTGATAGCTGGGAGCCAAATGTAGAAGAGACAGTGTTCCAAGAAGAAAATACATCGTAAAGAAATTCGAAGAGGTGAGTCACCGTAATTAACAAGATCACCAATCAGTACTCTGCTGTACAGGATGTTACAAAAAGGTACAGCCAAACTTACAGGAAACATTCCACACACACACACTAAGAAAGAAAATACGTTATATGGACATATGTCCGGAAACGCTTAGTTACCATGGTAGAGCTCAATTCCTTACATCTCGTTAAATGTCATCGTAAAAAAAACATTTCATTATATAGTCATCGCTGAAATTCGTATACATAAAAGAGGATTACGAAAATACTGCATGCCATAGTTCGTCTCACTCATAGATATATGTTGTAGAGCTTATGGTGCACATTGTTTCCACATCGATTGAAGTTCAGAAGACGTTTCATTGAAATTCTGAATTCTATTATTTTTAACAACTAGTCATACATATTTGATATGAGTGCGCTAATAAATCTGTAATGAAACTTTTGTTTTACATTTTTCACATTCACACCCATCCGTTTATACAAATGAATTAGTAATGTGAACTTTTAAATTAATAAATAATTAATAGCAATTAATTGTTCACATTTTTACAGTAATTATTTATTAGTTTTTTTATTTTCGGTCCAACCTTTGCAGGCATAGTAAAGCTATCATGTACCATGCTGCTGTTCTTTCCTAAGGCCATAAATTGATATTTGGTAACAGGAAAAAAAACATGCAAAATTTGGTGACTTCGCTAGGGATCGAACCCGAACTCCTGGATTGGAAATCCTCATTGGCATTCAATTCGACCAAGCCGGCAGTTGTTGCGTTAGAAAAATACTTAATAAAATATAATCCATTAAGGTGTAAGACGTATGAAAAAATAGTTTTCGTGTTATTTGTCGTCCCGTAGTACTGGCAGGCGGGATCACGAATAATAAAGGCTTTACGATACAGTGAGTTTCGACGCATTTCTCTGTCGGTTGGACGTTTGGCGCGCTAGCGACGGAAATGTGAAAGTGGTTATTCAAATACATATGATTTGATTACTACGCATCTCTTTTACATGCCATATAGCAATGGCTGGCATTGAAAACTCACAATTTTTTTAGTAAATTTAATGATGTGCGGTGTAACTGAAACCAGAAAATAGAAAGTTTTACTAGTGCAACATTTTTGATGAAAAATATCTGTTCAAATATCTATACATATATTTATTTAAATTTCTGTGGCCTACTTAATACTAATACACAATAGAACCTCAATTGTCTGTTGTAAAACAGAGGACGAGAGGGTCGGATAACCAAACATTGTGGTTAGGCTAGTCGTGCTTACCTTAATATGGCCCTAAACTGGCAGTCAGCGTTCCCAGGGCCTCCAATAACTGGTGGTGCCAGAACAAGATAGGGTACGAGACTCTGGGTTTGATAAAGATAACTTTGTGAAAATTGTTCACCGAAATAAATTATATATTTAAAAATATTACAATTTATGCATGCAGTATATTTTATTTAGATTCAAAAAGTGCTTAAATGGTAAAATTATTCACTTAAGAATTAAATTTTCCCGGACCCCGCTTTTAATCTAGGTGTTGGCAAAATAATTGTGTATGGGAACTTTGTTACAACATTCGTTAGGGGGGAGAGGTTGCGTCGTAATTCTGGGGGGTGGAATAGGCACACCTGAAAAAGAGGTTGCTTACATCATGGATACTATGTTTGCGAAAAAAATATTTTATTTTGCAAATACTTAACCTCATATGGCCTAGTGTTACATTTTTGCAACGTAAACGGTTTTTTACTACCATATAGTAATGAAATAGTATAAATCATTCCGATATTGTGACTAGGAT
Source organism: Medauroidea extradentata (assembly GCA_003012365.1). NCBI lineage: Eukaryota > Metazoa > Arthropoda > Insecta > Phasmatodea > Phasmatidae > Medauroidea > Medauroidea extradentata. Next base: position 19,193 of record PNEQ01060035.1, on the reverse strand, counting down.
ATTATCGTAGCTTTGTTAAAAAAAAAAAAAAGAATATGTCACTAAATTGATCGGACTGCAAAGAATGTTTTGTTTATGGTACCCAGTGTGTTGCCTTGTGTCTTGGATTCGTCACCATTGCACATGTTGATGATCAGATCTTGATTCGAAAAATAAAAAGGTAAGAAAATGTTTTCTGAATAATATGTCTATATACTCTGGCCCTTCTAAATAATATCCTACTAATAAAATTAAATAGAGTTCTTATACAACTGATGTATGACCAAATAATGTATTGTTACATGCAACAATAGGTTACAAAAGTAATTGTAGTTTTAGTTTTTATTTTGCTACTAACTTAATTTTCTAAGTATATTTAGTAAATTTAAATACAAGTAACTGGTGAAGCGCGTGTTTACTTTTGCTTTCTACCAACATATATGCATTTTAATACTTTATGAATCCTGTAAATCTAATAACGTGAAAATCGCACACGTATGTCCTTATATTACAAACTTACATTGTGATTAATTATATAAAAATTACTACAGATATGTTTTCAGTAGGTTTATACAAAACAAAATTGTTTGTAAAATCAAGAGAAAGGTACCTGGAAGGATGCAAATAGTTGACGTCCCACCAGATTCCAATGATGAAAATAGAGACAACAATAGTCCCTAACAGCACAGGTGGTGCTGGAAACGTTGCTACAACGCTACAATGTACTAAGTTCGTCACAAACTATATTAATATGTTCACTACATGTGCCAGAAATGTTACAATTGCAATGTTGCCGCAGCAACCTAGCAGCATGTTGCCCGCACGTGCCAGAAATGTTACAATTGCAACATTGCCAAGGCAACCTAGCAGCACATTGCCTGCATGTGCCAGAACTGTTTCAGTTGCAGCATTGCTGAGGCAACCTAGCAGCACTTTGCCTGCATGTTCCAGAAATGTTATAATTGCAACATTGTCAGGCAACCTAGTAGCACGTTGCCTGCACATGCAGGAAACGTTTCAGTGAGAACGTTGTACCATCACCACCCCTTCATCGGGGCTAACCTCAACTAATGGTGATGGCAACTAACAAGTCACAAAATTACTGTTGACAGGCGTGCAAATGGAATCAAATTTAAAGTTGAACAATTTGAAATATCAAGAAGCCCTAGTCGAGAATCCTGAGTAGTGTGTAGCTAAACAATAACATTTACAAACGTCGGTTAGCCCTAACCTTTTAGGAAACTAGCACTCACAACATGTGCTGAATCTCTATCCTCAGTAGCAAACCCTAACATGAATTCGAGGGTACACACGCCCCTAAACACAATTACTTAAAATTCGAGGGACACTCGCCCCTACACATACTTACTTACTAATCGGGGGATACTCGTCAGTACACATAATCACAAACACCGGCATAATCTACCTCAGTAGTATGCACATATACAAACAGCGAGCATTAATATTATCCCTGGAAATAGTCCGCCTAACATGGCGGAGCAACTATGACAAGTTAAATTACAATACAATAATAACACCATTAAACCTTAAATTACATAGTGAAAACACAATACAAACTTTATACGACTCGCATAGTACAAAATTAATTATATATAGAATTATTTTCATAAATTCTCAAAATTACAGGAAAAAATTTTAATACAACTCTCGGCAATATTTCTTGGGTTTCAGGGATGGTCACTGAAGTGCGCTAGTGCATCGCAAAGCTAGCTGCACTGTCTGTACCTGTGTCTGTGCGTAGTCCACAATATATCTATGACGAAGAAAGTCATGTTTACATACGACGTCGTAAAATATTCCAAAACAACAAATGGAATGTAAGGTACGTATGAGATTCTGGATACGTGGAAATGTTTAAAACATAGCTGCAGAGTATTAAATATGTTAATTCCTAATATCTCACGAAGTCTTAACTGTCCCGGGCTTCGTCAAATTACTAGCACAATAACGTAGTTGATGATCAGCGAAGTCTCGTAAACGATACAATTTGGTAGAATCTTGACATAATTCGTGAAAGGAAGTGCGGGCCCAGCACAACGTTGCCGAAGCAGCCTAGCAGCACATTCGTTGCCAGCACGTGCCAGAAATGTTTCAGTACCAACATTGCCGAGGCAGCCTAGCAGCATGTTTCCTGCACGTGCCAGAAATGTTACAATGGCAATGTTGTCAAGGCAACCTAGCAGCACGTTGCCTACACGTGCCAGAAATGTTTTAGTAGCAACATTGCCGAAGCAACCTATCAGCACATTGCCTGCACGTGCCAGAAATGTTACAATAGCAATGTTGTCAAGGCAATCTAGCAGCACGTTGCCTGCACGTGCCAGAAATGTTTTAGTAGCAACATTGCCGAGGAAACCTATCAGCACATTGCCTGCACGTGCCAGAAATGTTACAATGGCAATGTTGTCAAGGCAATCTAGCAGCACGTTGCCTGCACGTGCCTGAAATGTTTTAGTAGCAACATTGCCGAGGAAACCTAGCAGCACTTTGCCTGCACGTGCCAGAAATGTTACAGCTGGCAATGAGCCCCAAATGAAGAGAAGTGTTTGTTATTAATTGTACTCCAGTTTTACCAATAATTTACATTTTTAAAAAATAAAAAATTTAGGACTATACAGGTGTATTCGCATATGTGCGCAAGGGGTTATTGTTATTGATTTTGGATTCATCCCATACGAAAAAAAAAATACTCAGTGTAGATCTGTGATTGGACAGATTCGAGATTATCCAGCTTTCGCAGATATTCGGGAAAACATACGAGAGTTTGTTGTGTCCGAGGGGTGGGTTTTCTAGGGGATCTCCCGTTTCTCCCGCTCTTTATTTCCAGCTCTGATCCGTCTTCTTCTCACCTCATTCCATCCATACTTCAGGCTAGATGGACGTCAGGTCTGTTTTGCTATTCGGGCAGCCAATTCTCCTGCCTCGCCTTCTCTTACTATATCTACCGCACCCGGAAAACTGGAGACGGTTCTGGATACTTTACTTATGTGAAAACATAGATTCTGTGCGAAGAAATACCTTTTTGTCGGAATAAAATTTCTACGAAATATTCCCACACTTTGGATCGGTTAAAACAAATAACATTTTTGGTTTCAACATGACTAAAATTGAATTCAGACTTCTGCTGCATGACAATTCTGAAATTTGTTCAAAGATGTTTGCTAGGCTGAAAGAAACTACGGCCGGATATATAGCTTGGAAATTTTGTGAATGCAAAGGGCGTGTGTTTATTGCTACATGGAAGAAAGTATGACAAATTAAATATTCAAACTATAAGGTTGTCGTCAAGTTAAGTTTTGTTCGTTTTTCGTACTATTTAAAATTTTGAGTTTCCTATGTTGGTCGCAGTTTTTGTCCCCCCCCCCCCCGCCAACATGGTTGTTCTTCGAATTCGTCACATGGGGGTATCTACCTTGCTTGAGCCGAAACACATTGTAAATAATTTGAATATAAATTTAAAGCATTATTTAATGCGTTTTTGAAGCATTCCGTTTACCAAAATAAATTAGGTAAGTTACTTTTCTATTCTTGAATGCTCTAAACTTGTTTTGGTGAGGCGACAGCTTTCTGTGTGTTTTTTAGTTTCATTCCCTGCAAAAATTTAAGTTTATATGCTTCCACGTCGTTTTAAAAAACTAAAATATCGAATCGCGAAGATAAGCCACTTAAGTTACCTGCAATTGTTAAAATAAAATAATACTAATGATAAACTTACCTCGCAATTGGGCTACAGCACGGTGGCGAGTGGACTCCTACATAACCTCATAATTGTAGAATTATGCGATAACGTTGTAAAACTGCTATTAACGCCGGCTGTAATTAAAGTAAGGTGTTTATTGAAAGTAACCAAATGTGCTTACGGAAAACCATTGTTGAAGCCTACCTCCATCCTGGATCTGTAAACATTTTAACTCTTTCCCAGATCTACTAAGGACCGTCACGAGGGCAGGGTATATAGCCAGCAGCAGACGAAAAAAATCTAAAAGCACGAAAGAGCGCAAACGTGATAAACACAGGCTCCCGCGTTATGTACACACAAGAAAATGTTAGTAATTATTTGGGTGTTGAGCACAGGAAACAATGTCTAAAATGTTTAAATGGGAATACATGTATAAATGATGCACTTTCAGACGTATTTCTAGTGTAGGCCTAGGTCTACACCTGGTTCTGTTGCAATGTAATGTTGACTGAACATAAGAATCAAAGGTGGGCAGTGGAAACAATTTGCACGTTGATATTGATAGGTTATGGTTAGGAACTGGGGCGAACAAAATGAAAACTACGTTAGAATATGATGCAACAGAGTGGGACCCGAATGTGAAGGCGGAGGTACAAGAAATACAGAAATGCAGCGTGATGAGTGTTGGATAAATGGAAAAGGCAGGGACAGGATGGCGAGGAAAGGCACTTTAGGACCAGGTTGGTGATGAAGGAAATGGGATGGAAACTATTGGACAGGAGAATAGAAAGACTGGTTAGGATGAACAAGGTGATGAGTAGTTAGGGTGGATGGGGTAAGTTGATCTGCAAGCTACTAAGGGAGCATTTAAGGGGAGAAGAACCAACAGAAAATATTCAGAGGGTGTTGAGGAGAACAGAGAGGAGTAGACAGTCTATGCTGATGAGGGCTGTAAAAGAGTAACCTGTTCTGCCAGTTGGTGACTAAGAGAGGGGTTGGGAGGTTTCGGAATAGTCTGGAGGATTAGCATTGAAGGGAAAGGGAGGAGTCCACTCATCATCACACGATAGCCCAATTGCGTAGGTAAAGCGTTTTAATAAACACTGCATAACACAGCCATAATAAGTGGGTAAATGTTGAGAATAGTTAGGCCTACTCATGTGAAAGTAGTAACAAATTTTCCTGAAATAAAATAAATTACTTTTGTTTTACTGAAAAAAAAACTGTAGAAACAATGTGTGTCGACTAACTACTAAGACTAAAGTCTACAAAAGTCAATGGTGGGGAGAGCTATGAAGATCAGGGAAATTGTGGGGTAAAATGCATAAATAAATGAAAAAAGGAGGAATTACACAGAATTAATAGTATAGATATACAGTTTATACAAAGAACCTAATCTAACCTAAACTAACTTAAGGTCATGGGCCCGAGTTTCTTCGCATTCAATGTCAATTAATTTTTAAAACATAAATGGGAGCCCATATCATAAAATCACTTCGTAACTTTGTTATGAATGATTTAAACTGCATACTCTAATTTTGTCGAGTCAGAAGACTGCAAAATAGTTGCTAATCAATTAATTAACGAAATTTCCTTTTAATTGATAAATTAGCTATAGTCATCACACAGTTTGTTTCGAAAAATTACATTGCATTGTAAAACCAAAGTTACGAAGCAATTTTACGATATTGACTCCCGTATGCATTTTAAAATAATTATTCTCTCGTAAGCCGAGAAACTCGGGCCAAGCCCTTAATTCAAACTGCATAGCTGCCAACTTATATGATTCTCCTGTACAAAGTACAATGTTGTGCCCTATTGTACGAGTTGTGTAAATTATTGTTAAATTTCGAAGTTTTCCAATAATTCTTCATTTTGTCAATTCATAAGAAAAAACTGGTACTGAAATTGTATAATTTTGTTATTGAACATATATTAAGATTTTACTCAACATGTGGTGTCGTAAATAATTAAAACAACTGTAATACTGTAGTTTCGGGAACTAGTGTGCATCTATCGCCATCCTAGTATATTTTTCACAACACAGTACAGTCGTACGAACCTAACCCTAACATTGCCAAACAAACCAGCCTGGCTAAATGGTAGCGGTGGCTTGCGCAAACAATTCATGAGACTTCTTTAATTTAAAATGTATCTCCAGTTTATCGTTTCCAAGTAATCATTGCTCAAGAAGAGCAGCAAACTGTGTGAAGTGAAAGAAAGCATTCTTAAGATCTCATTTTACAGCAAATAGGCTCGTGGAAGCACACGTCAGCTGGGTGGTGTTTTTGTATACATGGTTTTTGCCAAGCTTAAATTAATCATTTTGTTATTGTGGCAGCGTATTTCAGGCGGGCGTTTGGTGCATTGACGTCGCATAGTTGACAGTCGTAAAACGTAGTATTCTAACAACTTTCATGTCTAAGAAGTACATAAATTGGTTTCTGTTTGTGAGCGTGCAGAAACCATAACTTTCATATAGGTTTGTTCAAATTTCTGAGATAGTAAAATTATTACCAGTAAGCTAATGTTGGTACAACAGAATAGGCCTACAGTAAAATACATTTAATTATTTCCTTGTTAAGTTTGTTTTGTTTATTATATTGAGGCTATGTAATATTAGCCATGAACATAACACATGAATAGTAGTCATAATTTCCTGCTAATTTTTATGATATATACCTATGATTAATTAATCAGCATTTTCTGATTTATTTTGCATACAGCACTTTGACATGTTAACAGTGAATTATTTTTATTATAAAATAGCTAAAGTGAGTTAGTTTGATGGCTTTTATACATAGGCTACACAGAATGTGAAAGGTTGCGACCTGTTTACGCACCATTTGTATTTTTATATTTTAAAAATTGTACTATTTCTGAATCCTTGGGGTTGGTAGCTATGTAACCCAACCTAACCCAAACTAACCCAACTTAACCTAACAAATTCAATGGTAAATGTTAAGCAGGTCTTTTTTTCCTGTAGCGGCCAAACTATCCACTTTAGAGGTATGGTTTATTATGAAAAATGCCTCTTTCGGTCTAAAAACTTACCAATGTTAATTTTTTTTAGTTTTTGGCGAATTTCGAAGTACCCTCCCTCCCACCAGGCACCCTATGCAAGCCAAAGTATTCATATTAAAGGAGGTATCTATTAATAAAAAAATGCTAAATTTCGTTTGAAAAGTCATCGTCAATAAAGAAAATGGTATGTTACTGATGTTTATATTTTGACATTTTTCGCCGATATTCAAAAATTCTCAGATCATCAGGCGTATTTGAAAATCTCCGGAAAACGGCAAAAATAACATCGGTAAGGTGCAGTTTGTTTTATTGACGATGTATTTTGAAACCAAATTAAGGATTTTTCATTTGTAAACAATACCTCTAATATCAATACTTTGGCTTGTACAGGCTAAATTGTGCCCGGGGACCTTCAAAATCGCCGAAAAATGGAAAAAATAAACATCGGTAAGGTCCTGTTTTTATTATAGGCGCCGTGTTTTCAGACCAAAAGAAGCATTTCTTATTAGTACACCATGCCTCTGAAGTAAATAAATAGTTTGGCCGCCACAGGAAAAGTAGCTCTGCTTAACATTTACTCTATAAAATTGTCCTGTTCTTCATAGACCTCCCCACTTTTGAGTTTCGTAGAGCTTAGGCTTAATAATTCGTTTATAGCTCTTTGTTTGTAAACTCGCGTAATTTAATAGGTATCTGGAATGTTTTACACGATTTTTGCAATTTACATCAAATTAATTTTACTTCAAGAATTGAATTTGCTAAACATGGATGTTGTTGCTTTTTGCGCAAAGATGATTATGTATGCATTAACTTTAGAACAATATGTACGACAAACCATTCATTAGGCTATGTAACCGACAATTGAAACTGAAGTAACATTACACCCATCAACTCACGTGGAAAAATGCCAATTATTTGCGACAAACATGACCATCAGCGATGGTGAGATGTCTGGGGTGGGGCACACTGCAGGAGAGGAGGAAAGTGGAGCGAATGGTGAGGATGTTTAAGATCATGTAGGCTAACAGCTATTCGACTCGCCAGACAACAAGTTGCAGCAACATTCCAAACTAACTAAACTATTCCGTCACGTTCGGGAGGATCCGAGTTTGATTCCCGGCTCTGGTGGTTAACGAAGGACATAGTAGATTTATATTTCAGCTCTTGTCCTTGTGTCAAGATGTCTCATTGTGTGTAATGACCTCGCTGTCCGAGAGACGTAAAATCCACTTAACTTACTTTGCTTAAATGATTCCGTACTCGATTAAGACTGAAGCGATGACTATATTAATACACTGAATAAAAATATTTAGTAAAGAGTCCTTGCTAAGTTTTTTTGTGGTAAACACAGAATTAAATATGGATAGCAAATTTTTTTGTGGCGATAGCACATCATTTATTTGACGAGCACAAGGTGCTGAAATATTTCTTTTAACTATGATTTTAGAAATGACCAAATAAAATATTCGAACCTGCGGCGGGATTCTGTAACTGGTTACACACTAAACAAATAATGCCGGTAGAAACTTACTAACGAAATTTTGTAGGATGTATCGACCCCCGTCATATCGCGGTAGTGAATGTGAGTGCCTAAGGAGTGTGTTCCTGTCAAGGTGAGCCCTAGCAGTACCAGAGTCCTCTTGCTTGAGGTGTCGGAGCAGTGCCATGCTCTAGTATCCGAAGAAGGCTTCTGAGAGCCACTCAGGCAGGGAAGATGATGATGCTCAGGGGCTCGTGAGTGACGGAGGGTACTATGCTTGGATGACTTCCCTCAGTCGCTGGTACTCGCTGAAGCTTCCGTGACCTCTTTGCTTGGTAACCTGCAGCCTCTTTGTGGCGCCACTGGATCTTAGAACCTATGCAGACTCTGGTGCGCGTGCCCTATGCATCCGTTAAGCGGTTCCAACTTCATATTAGCCCGGTACAATGCTCCTGGAGCGAGTGAGATCCCTTGCTGGCTGGACTCATCTTACTTGCCGGCGTTTAGGTCTGTCGACCGCTGTACCCACTGGGACCAGGTGCCTTAAAACTGCCGCAAGATAACGGAAAAACCTACCGCAGGAGTGATTCTGTAACCTCTGCTCGGAACGACTATTCAAAAATTATCTAAACATTTCCGTTTACCGTTCGTTTCAGCCAATCTGTGTTTAAGCCATTAAGAGACTGTAAGTATATCGTTAACAAGAAAGCAACGTTCACTGAAAATGGAGCCATTTGTGCAGAAGTCGCAATAAGCATACTGAACTATTTAATATGATTTGCTTATATTTATAAATCTGATTAGAATGTGCGTGATTTATGTCGTTATGAAATGATGAAGAATGTAAAAAACATAATTGGACTCTTAAGGCCTTATTCACAGTCAACGCATAGTTCCGGGATAATCCACGGACTATATGCCTTAGAGTTGGTCTACATTTAGTCGGGACTAACATCAGCCCGCCTGGTGCGTAATTCACAGATGTATTTACTTCAGGACTATTTGTAATCCGAGGATCATCTCTGTACAGTGTTGCCGTACCCGATTTAACCTGTGAAGATGTCTACGCGCATTCGCAGTATCAATGTTTTTAAAAACAAAACGTGTTAAGCGTAAATAAACAGAACTTTCATCGGTAAAACTCAAGGTACAACTATCGTTCCAGATTGAATTATTGAAGAAAAAAGAGCAAGTGATACATAGGGTAGGGTAAGAATAGTATATTGGGCTGTATATAATTAATGCCAGTGTTTTATTTTTAGATCCAAAATATAAATAGAGGAAGCTGCAGAATATAGGTACCTAATGTTTGTGTTACAGGCTGATCTGAGGTGGACAAAACAGGTGGAGAGAGTAGGTAAAAATGGAAGGAGGGCTTTGGGCCTGCTGGGAAGGGTTTTGAAGTGAGTTAGTGGTGAAGTTTAGGAGAAGGCACATTGCACAATGGTTCGACCAATGTTGGAATACGCAGCCACAGAGTGGGATCCGTATATCCAGGTACAAGAACTAGAGAAGGGCAGCTAGATGGGTAATGAATAAATGGAAAAGGCTGGGATACGATGGTGGTGAGGAAACGAACTTTACACCTAAAGTAATGATGCAGGAAATGGGATGGAAACCACTGAAGGATAGGAGGAGAATAGAACGATTGGTCAGGATGTAGAAGGTGATGAATGGTGAAGGTCGGTGGGATAGATTTATCTGCAGGCTTACATTGGGATCATTCAAGGGGAGAGGAACCAACAGTGAAAAAATTCAGAGGGTGTGGAGGAGAACGGAGAGGGGTAGACAGTCTATGCTTGTAAGGACGGCATGAGAGTGGAATGTCCTGCAAAATGAGTTGGTGGCTGTGAGAGGGACTGGGAAGTTTAGGAAGGGACTGGAACGCTGGTAATGTAGTGATGGGGAGGAGTCCACTCGCCACCGGGTGGTAGCACAATTGCGAGGATAACTTATTTTTATTATTATTGTAGGTATGGAATGCAAAGACTTGAAGATACGTGATCAAAACTGGAAGAAGGAAGATAAGGTTGTGCTTTTTGAGTTAGTGTCCCAAAAGTTACATGTGTTAGAGAACAAATGTGTTTCCACATATTCAAACCAACAAAAACTTTATGCTTGGAAGGAAGTGCATGCAAACTTTTTCTCTCGGTTGGGGAATACAAGATTAATCGACCGTATCAAAGAGCAACAGAAACGTATGAAGAGGAATGCAAAAATTAATGTATCAAATGTAAGTACACATGTTATGAATCACTCATCCCTAATTGTTTGGTGAATGCTTGTAATGTGTATAAAGAAATTTACATGTATAAGGAACATCCCCACACTGCTAAACCCAACCTCCCTTCAATTTTTAACTGCCCATTTTGCTACAGAAATGAAATAAAAAATGCATTGACTAATATCATTACTTTGATTATTACATTAAATATTTCGCTAGTTTACATTGATTTTAATGTACATCGAAAATTTGAGGATAGTGTATATACCTAATTGCATAGCATGTTACTAATACAAAAAAAATATTCACACTGAAATATTGCTACAAGATGTTGGTGAGTGAGTGAAGAGATTTTTGGTCAGCGCTTAACATCAAGGTCTTTAGCCCTGGTGAGTGGTGATATGATGTGAGTATGGGGCAGTGTGGGAATGCATGGGCGGGGGAAAACGGGAGATCCCCGAGAAAACCCGCCGACCAGCGGCATCGTCCGGCACGATTCCCCATGCGAAAATCCGGGGACCGACCCCGCCGGGAATCTAACCCGGATCGCCATGGTGGGAGGCGAGAGAACTGACCACTCGGCCACCGCGGCCCCACAAGATGTTGGTACATAAATTAACAAAACACTTGCGGTCGTCTTATAGTTGCATATTGCACATGATATAAAGTATCTTAGCTATAGATACATCCTTATGAAATTAGTTTTCATTGTAAAAAGGATTAGCTTACTTTGAAACTAAGTCTTGATGCTTTTAATAAATCTAGGCCTGTTTTTATTCAACATTGTCACTGGTATTTAAGAATAGTTAACATTTACTAGTTTTTTTTCCCCTTAGGTTGTAGTAAGTTTCCACTTTTATTTCGTAAGGTGACCTAGTACATAGTTAACCAATAATAAATTATCTATATGCTATCCTTTTTTTTTTTTTTTTTTAATGGCTGATGCTGGAATCACAAGAGCCTGATGGATGCAATGTGAATAACTAAAGATGTCTGAATGCCGAAGTTTCTGTGATGTTATTGCGACAAAAAGACACTGATTGGCTCGCAAGTAATTTTACTTACTTCACATGTAATGTCCATCATGCTGTTGTGACGACAAAATTAAGGTACTAAAATATGGAATAATTCATAGGCCTAACTGTAAGAATTTCTGCTTAAGTTAGGTGCAGTAAAATTGACAGTGTTCCATATTGTCCCATTATATCAGGCTCACTGTTTTCTTTTGTGATAGAGAGAATTTAAAATAATTTAATAAAGGGCAGTTAGAGAGAGGGAACAGCAGCGAGAAGGTCCAGACAGTTTGGTGGAGGACAGAGGAGGGTAGGCAGACAATAATAAGGTCGATAAAGGAGTAGGGCGTGCTAAGAGAGTAGCTGGTGAAGGTTGAGAGGGTTGAGATGCTCAGTAAGGGTCTGGAGAAAGAAAATGAAGGGTATAAATTTAACACGGGATGATGGCTCAAGTGCTAACATTTAATTAGTGATATTATTATGTAAGTCCAAAATATTAATAAAACATCAAATTGTTTTAAAAAAGCCAGAAATAATTTACGCCTATGTAATGTACGTGTAAACAAATTGTAATACTTTTAATTCTTTGTATTATTAATGAATAACCAATTATCTATACAAACATGCAAACATTTTATTGATACGCTCACTTATTGTTGGCTAGTCGTTCCTACAGTTTCAAATATAATGGTAGAAACGATTAGCATAAACTATACGTTTCTATGTTTGAATCATGAATTGTATGGTTATACACTAGCCTGCCGGAGAATCTGCAGCCAGAAACATTTAGGTATTGGTGGCCAGAGTAATGTAACTGCCCATGTAGGCTGTCTAGGATTAAAATTAATTAATTTTAACTACACAGCAATATAATGCAGCGTACAGTAGCATACCTACTTCAAACTATGGTATTTGTTTTAGGTAAAGAAGCATTTGAAAAAAAAACTGGTGGTGGAGGACCACCGGCACCTTGCCCTCCTGATCACGACTATGACAAAACAGAAATACAGGAGAAAGATGTCTCCTATGAGGCAAATGAAATGAACTGGGCAATCGCACTTGCCCCTGCCACACGAATTTGAAAAAGACACTTCCAATAGTTATTCTGAAGTATGTAATGGCTTTGAATAATACATCCTAAATATGTTGCATTTAACATTGATTAAATTTTAATATGCTCTAATGTTCTGACGAAGCAGTAATGATTCAGTATAAGTTTGCAATATCAAGCTGTTATGCATTTAAAACTATTTTGCCGTGATGTTTTACTATAAAGGAATATAAAAAGTATTGCTAAACTGTGACACGCAACTTTAGTAAAACACAGAATTAAAATACTCTGTAAACACTAGATACATGATTTTCTTACTTGAAATAAACGAAAAATTATATTTTTACATTACCTTGGCATAATTAAAATCGTATAGCACGCAACTAAAGAGTTTAGTGTCTCATATGATGTCAACTGTTATTTAGACTCGCCGAAATGTTTAGGTGCATTTTACAGCTGGAACTACATTTTACACTTACCAGTTTATTTTATTGCTGAAAAGTATATCCTAAGGTTCATTGTAGATCCCTTTATTTGTTATGTAACAATTTCAGCAGTATGTTTTGTGATATATAAATATTTGGAAAACATACTTTATAATACATACAGTGAAACCACATTATGAAAGTATGGCTTACAACACAACCTTCACTAAAACATCTGTTCTATACACATTCTGTATAATACTTACATGTAAATAGTCTAGTTGCAACACAAATCTTGTTTTCCTTGCAATTTACACTTGCCATTGTCATGAGGTTCCACCGTCCTTTATTACCCTCGTGTGAGAGGCATTTTTTTATGGATAGATTAATTAAGAACATATTTAACAATTTTCCAGATATACGCACATTTGTAACCCTCTGCAGCCAGGGACGTGGGACCCTTAATGTGTTTCAGCTATAGAAAAATTGCAATGGATTTCTGTATTCCATAACTCTATGACTAAATATCTGTTTTCAGAATAGTAGCGCTGCAAATGACCAGTGCAGTGCTACAAATAGCACTTGTGATGCCAATTTGGAAAGCATTGTTACCAGTAACACAGACATTGAAGTGAGGTATATAAAATTCACATCTTGCTTTACTGTCTACAATGTACATAGATAGTTATTTTTCGAATGAACTTATCGTCATTATTTTGTTTATTAAATGGTTCCAGTACAATCTCTGCTGATTGTCAACAGGAGTCAACAAAAGTTAAAAACAGTAGTCCATCTACATGTAATGGAATGAGTAGAATCTGTATGGTAAGCAGTTTATTAGTACGACAGCTGAAGTTAATTTATTTTGGTTTATATTTTAAACACACAATATTCTTGCATTAGTCCAACATATTCTTCCTTTTGTATTTTGTAAATATTTCATTCACTTTACAAGTTTGTACTTGTATTTAACAATTCAATACTGTAATGCACATGAATAACATTGTAACACACAATTTAACTGAAAGTGAGTGTAAGGCTGTTCAATGACATGCTTCGAACCAATGATTGAAATAATTATAATATTTTACGCTCGACAACGTCCGGTGGTGAGCAAACTCCTCCCCATTCCCTTACCTGGTCATAATCTTACAAAAGCTGACCAGCCTCTCCACACTCCTCCAGGCCCTAAACGGTTTTCAACCCAATTCCTACATCATCACAAGAGGCGTAAAGTTCCTTTTCATCTCACCAGCCTGACCCTGCCTCTTCTCCTCACCCACCTCATTGCCCTTCTGTGTACTTTCTCCAGCCCCTGCACCTCCACCTCCACGTACCGATCTCCCTCCGCAGCAGCATGTTCCAATACTGGATGAACCTTCGTACAATATGTATTTTCCTTCACCTCACCACTAACCCCTCAACTCCTTCCCGAGCAGTCCTAAAACCCGTCTTCCCTTCTTAACCACTCTGTCCACCTGCTTTGTCGTCCTTAGACCAGCCTGTAACACAACCCCTAGATACTTGCACTCTGTGGCTATCTCCTGCCCATCCCATCTGTATACCTCTGTACTCACACTCTCTTCCTAGTAAACCTCACCAACTTGGTTTTACACACATTAATATTAATTCCGTTCTCCATACAAGACAGCAACCTATCAATATCCTTCTTTAAGTTGATTCCACTTCCAACATCTGTATATAGTACACAATCATCTGCAAACAGTCTTATTTTACCTGCGATCTTTGATCCCATGTCATTCACCATTACAGTGAATAACAAAGGCCCTAACACACTTCCCTGCAGTACTCCTGATGTAACCTCTCCTTCCACCTGCATTGCCTCCCCCACTTTCACTCTCTGACTTTGTCCCCTGAAAAATTCCTCAATACAGTCAACGTGTAAAGGTACACTACAAAATAAGTTTATATTTTTAAATAAATGTTGTAAATAGATATGACGTTAGTTTCAGAAATTCACTATAAATACGGAGAAATCTCGTTGCACGTTTTAAAATCATATGGCATTTGGCTCACACCATCCCAATTTTGGTGTAAATTAATTCATTTAAGTCATTTGGTGTGTTATATTTGTATGTTACAGTAACTTGTAAATTTTTACTTTGACATGCAACTACGCAAAGACTATA
Source organism: Medauroidea extradentata (assembly GCA_003012365.1). Taxonomy (NCBI): domain Eukaryota; kingdom Metazoa; phylum Arthropoda; class Insecta; order Phasmatodea; family Phasmatidae; genus Medauroidea; species Medauroidea extradentata. The sequence goes on along the minus strand of PNEQ01060035.1, from coordinate 4,147 downwards.
AGAGATAAAGAAATTTCGCAAGTGGAAAATGTAGTCAAATATAATTTCTACAAAAAACTGTAATAAACACACATACACACATATATATGCACTTAATATAACTTAACAATAATATAGGTATTAACATGCTCTGATTACTTTAACTTCCGACATAATCAAACTAGAATAACAAGTGAATCGTTCCTTTCCAAAAGGGCTTAAGTCCAAGTTTTTGGCAAAATGGGATTATAGTCGGAACAAGCTTTTTAGGGGTCGACACATCGTTCTACAACAAAAGGGCTTCAGTCCTCGAAATATGAATGTGTAAATGGAAGGCATGAAAATCGTGTTCATTTACAAAAGGACATCAGTACTGGACTGAAACCCTTTTGAAAAAAAAAGTGGCGACCGTAAGTTACCTGCAAGGAAGATCGATATAATCAAAAAGATTTTGTTCTGTTGGTAAACACTGCTCTGTTGGTAACGTGTCTCAAACATTTATTGTTTAGTTATTCAATTATTCTGAGAGTATTAACCGCAAAATGGATGAAGATAAAGTGTCAAGGAAGAGAAAAAGAAATGATGAAAATTACAGAAAGAACAAAATTAAAGTGGAACGAGGCGAAAGCCATGTTAATCACGTAGGAAAACAAATTGCAGCGAAAACAATAGGTGACGCTTGCAGGTATGTATAACCTATACAAGTGCGTAACCTATGTTGAAATCATAAAGCTGTGCAAACTGTAAAATAATCTAGTAAATCTTACAGAACATTAAAGGAAAACAATGTTCTGTAATACTGTGTTATACAATATAACATACATGTTATATCGCGAGTTTACTTGGAAATTTTGCAGTTTGCATTGGTCTCCACAGCAAACTTATTTTAGCACAGGTATAATGATCCAATGTGTGTATGATGCAGATGCAGACGTAAATGTTTTGAAATAGTGCCAGAAAATGTCCGTCTAGACATTTTCACACGGTTACATGACATGAAGACAAAGGACGAGCAGGATAGTTTTATACAAGGGCTAATTGATGTACACACAATTCAACGCCGCCGGCCAAGAAATTAAAGTGCAAGATCCAACAGTGCTGCATTTAAGTACAATGTTTTCGTTCAGAATGAACGCCAGGAGGTATGCCTGACAGCATTCTTATCAATTCTTTCTGTGTCTGCTAAACGTGTTAAACGAATCGGGCAATTAAGTGTAGCAGGTAAGAGTCCACAGGATATGAGAGGTAAGCATCCTTGCCCTAAGCGATTGCCAGATGAAGTAAGAGATTTAGTTCGTCAGCATATAGAGTAATTTCCCACAAAAAACAGTCATTATGCTGGACGACCTGTTAAGTATTTAGATGCACAGTTAAACGTCTAGATAATGTTTGATTTATTCAAGCAAAGACATCCTGATGTAAAAATCAGCTACCAGTTTTACTATCAGTATTTCACCGAAAATTTCAAACTATCTTTCGGTCGACCACAAGTCGATTCATGTTGTCTGTGCGAAGAACTGAAGCTTAAAATAATGAGTCCCCACATAAATGAAGCAAGTAAACGGTGCGCAGCTGCAGAACTCAAGTGTTCACTTAAGGAGAAGCAGAAAGTTTTATTCTAGCCTTAAGACCAAAATTGTTGAAGGAAATAAAAATCCCAATACGTTAGCTATTGCAGTGGATTATGTGCAGAATATCCAGTTGCCTGTTACACCAGTCCAGGAATTGTTTTACTTAAGGCAGCTAATTGTTAATGTGTTCTGTATTCACGATATAAAAAATAACTTAGCTACCCTGTATCTGCATCATGAAGGCATAGCCAAGAAGAGCCCTAACGAGGTGTGTTCTTTTTTGTCTGACTTTTCGAAAGATGTGCCCAATAATATAGATGAACTCCATGTATATTCTGACAACTGTGGTGGTCAGAACAAAAAGCACTCTCTCATTAATTCTTTTTAGCTTTGACTGATACAGGACGGTTCAAGAAAATAGAGCACATATTTCCAATTCGTGGTCACTCCTACCTTCCTTGTGACAGGGACTTCAGTATGATCAGCAGGGTGTGGAAAAAGAACGACCGTATCTACAACATTCTTGATATCACAACTCTCATTTTATCCAGTAGTAAGTCACACAAGTTCACTGTGAAGGAAATCCATGACTCATCTAAAATCACAGATTATAAAACATGGTGGTTAGACTACTACAAAAGAACGTGTCTATCTGAAGAAACCATTGGAAGAACAGTGCCTTGAGATAAAAAGGTTCAGTTCAATATACAATCATTTCATCCATTCATTTACGCATCTGAACGAAAAGGTTATGTTGTAGCTCAACCTTTTATTAATAGCCTTGTACCACACACTTTCAGACTTTCCCATTCACGTTGTCCGCGAACTCCAAATATTTCCATCGGCACCTGCTTATCCTTTAGGCAAGGTACCCATCAATGAGAAGAAACTCAACGATATAAGAAAACTTATGCCGTACATTCAAGAAGAAGAACATGCTTTCTATGAGGACATTCTGTCATGGCCCACTGTTCAGCATGACAATGAAGATGATCTGTAAACATGTACCGAGGCAAAGAAACTATACTAGTGAACTATTTGTGCAGTAAATATTTAATGATAATGTTGTTGTGTATTTCCCTGATAAATGTGTGATTTTCAATACGATACTGTCGTTAAATATATTTTAAGACAAGCATACAACTTCATTTTTTTCCAAAAGGGCCTAAGTCCTGGTTTTCAATAATTTATTTTAAAACCCTAATAAATAAATCATGATCTTTCTGTGTATGCAATGGTGCATTCTTGTCACGTGTATGTATTAATAATACTTAAAATGTCATTGATTGTATTTCAGTAAAACAGGACAGTTTTTTCATCTTTTCTCATGTTTTTAGTTTGTGGACTTAAGCCCTTTTGAAAAGGACCGATTCAAGTATGGACATTTATATTACCAGTTATGCATGTCAAGCTACAGAGTTGATGTGATTATTTGATATATATTTCCTTAAATCTTTCTTAAATTCACTAACATAATTTTGAACCATTATTTCTTTTGGTAGCTTCTTGAAAAAGGTAATTATTTTCCTGAACGTAGCTCTATATATATATATATATATATATATATATATATATATATATATATATATATATATATACATATATATATTAGTTAGCGAATACTGCTTTGTAATTAATAAAACGCAAGTTTTTCATTTTTTTTTATTTAGTGTTCATCATACTTTACCATTTAAAAAAATTCTGCAATTTTTTGTTTGCAACCTACACTTTATATTTCAGTACACAATTAGCTCTACGATCCAGTATTCAGTCAACAAAATACAGCAGTGTGGGATTACATTTAAATATATAGAATTTCATGTTTACTTTAACCTTACAGGTGTTTGTACATTACTTTAACATTACAGGTGTTCACTTGTCATTTGACCATACCATAACTCATTAAGCTGGACATTGCACCGTATGTAGACTTGACATATTCAGCAGTCACAGTGCTTTAGACTGGTGACGATTCAGAAGTGGTGATGCAGCTCAGCACAACGACTGAATGGCCAGTAGTGTAGAGCTCTGCTACATATCTCTGCCTGCTGAACAGACTTATTGTATGGAATAGCAGAGTGAACCATATTTCAAAGTATAAACATTGCTGTGTGATTTCATGTATTACTTACCATCTTCTGTGCAAGTGTTTGTTATTAGACTAGCAAGACGCAATCACTGTTGCAGAAAATTATTTCCTAACTAAATTCACAAAAAAATTTATTTTACAATTTGCAACCACAATCCATCCAGACATGTTGTACTTGTTACACATGTGAATACTGTACAAACTGTCCACGCGACAGTTCTGAGTCCCTGATGGGTATGTGATTTTCGTTCGTAAAGATATAAATACAGGATGTCCACAAATTATCACTACAACTTCAACTTTCAATACAAACGAAACGAAAGATAATAGAAGCATACAGTTTGTTGCATGTGGAAGAATATCACCCAAAGTTTTTATATGAATTTTTAAGATTGTGTTAACATTTCTACATTTGGTATGTTTCAGATCCAACTGCTGATCCACCAGAATGACCACTCCTCAAGAGAAGGCCCAATGCGTGTCGTGGTTTATCGAGACAAAATCAGAC
>PNEQ01060032.1:0-16580 GCA_003012365.1 Medauroidea extradentata | reverse complement strand
CACTTCGGAAAAAAATAGAACAGTATGTGTTCGATATTTCCTGTAACTAGTGGGAACTGAAGCAGTGAAGCAGAATTTTGTCTACATCAGTGAATAAGTTATGATGTGAGCTCGTGTTGAACAACTTCGACTAGCACTGCGGTAGCCTTTACCTCTGTTGGCGATATCTTCACCGGTGATAACTACCTACATGACTATGTCGACGCATGGGACTTCCTTGACAAAACTGACAATATATGAGACTGGGTCAACGAAGCATGGATGAAGCTTCTGTTACGATGCCTTAGTTTGCATTGTGACGACACGAAGTTGATGAGCGCAATAAACTAAGGTTTTTTTATGCTTAATCAAGCAATACATGGACTTGACTGTGATAGTTTTAAAGTGTAGTCTAAATATATTTCCAAGGTATGCGCTGTTTGTTTTACAAGTAGTTGATTGTATATTGAATGTACATACATTTTTATAGTTAGTGAAACAGGGTTTTTTAATTAACGTGGGTGTTTGACGAGAATAAATATTACGATTTAAATACTTTTTTCGAGTACAAAGTAACAATAGAATAAAAATAGTAATATATGAAACTGGAGTAGCTGTTCTGATATGGAAGAATGCCAGTGATACGAGATTGGATGATGGTATATGCATGGCTGCGTGATGTCGTGTATATGAAACTGCTCGCTAAGCAGAGACAATGTCATACGCGCGTATATGTACTGTAGAAGAGTGTACTGATCAGTTCGGACAGGTTCTGACGGGACTGTTGGAGAGTGAAGGTAGAGTTGTGAGGGGGTATTCGATGGTAGGTTCGAGGGCGTAGGAGTGGTGTGTTTAGCATAAGTAATATGAATGTGAAATTGTACGACAGTTTCTTCGATGTAACTGTCCTGATAAATATGTTATTTTCAAAACGAATGATTGACTTTATCAGAAATTTAAGGAAATGTAGCTAATTTGGTAGGAGTGTTAGTGTAGACGATGAAGTTCCGTAGGAAATAAAGTCCTTGTAGGTATAGTAAAAATATTTACCAACAAGTTTTTTAGTAATTGATTTATTTTATTGGGAATTGATCGGATATAGCCAAGAAATAAGTCATGTTTAAGTAGTATTCATTAATGGTATTCAAATAAAGTTTTTGAAATTATAGTTACAATGTTAAAAAAAAACTGATAATTTTAAAAATGATGATCACTACGTAGTCGCAATCGATGGTTGTTACTACTTACGGTCATCTAGCTGCTATGTGAAGACACTGGTGACATGCTGTGAAGTGAGAATTATAATGGAAATATATTTTAATATGAAGGACAAAAAGGGGTGGTAAAGTTGTGAGAGGGGGGTGGAGGGGGGAGTAATTGTTTGAGCGGGTTATAACACGAGTTACGGTGAGAGGGGAAGAAGGGGGGGAATTCATCACGTGACTAACAGCCAATTAAAATAAAGTACCGGATAGGGGAGGGGAGGGGGGATAAGTTAATATATACATGTAAAAAGTGGTGGGGGGCGTCAGTGTGTCGATGGAGCTCGTCCGGGTAAGACGTGCCGGTAGTTGGTTTAATTAATTAATTTTTATATAAAAAGTTTTTTATTAAATAGTTTTTTTTATTAAAAAGTTTTATTTAAAAAATTATTAAAAAGTTTTTTATGAAAAATTCTATTTATTAAATACGTGCTGGGTTATAATGGAATGCGAAATCGAAAAATTTTTGCAAGAAACACCAAGATGGCGGCCGGAAACAAGATGGCGACAGGAAACAGAATGGAGGTAATATTTTTTTTCGAAATTTTTTGGAATTTTGGAAATTTTTTGAAAATTTAAAATTTTTGAAATTTTTTTGAAATTTTCGAAATTTTGGAAAATTTTGGTAATTTGGCACTCAAGGTCAAGGTCAAGGTTAAAGGTCAAGGTCAAAGGTCAAGGTCATCCAACATGGCGGCCGGGGACGTGACGTCACAACATGGCGGGGGGCGCCTCACTTGGGCGGGCGCCTCACACCGGCTCCTGTGCTGGAAGGAACTAAATCTATCTACTCTAACCACATTAGATTCCAAGAAATTTCCCTACATGTGTACACGTGTGCCAGTTTTTATGTGATGTACGACGTTGAGATGCAAGTCACTGTGGACTCTGATACTGTAATGGATACTGTCACTCGGCAAATGCAGTTAATTCTGCGCTAGTTCAGTTTCAACATCGTAAGAAATTTACCTGGCAAAGTTTGATTCACGAAGGCTTTTGCATTTTAAAGTTAGTTTAACTTAACAAAACGACAGTAGTTTCTAGAAAAAAATTACATAAATACTGAAATAATATGAAGGAAAAAATACAAAAAAACCTAACATTTGCTATCTTTTTATACTTTCATATTACATTTGTTATTATTGTAAATATAATTGTTGTTATGTTGATAATTTTAATTTCTGAATATATTATTCCTATGCGGGAAAATGGTTTGTTTTTAATTTTCGTAGTATTTAAATTGTGTGGACATTTGTCCTGTCCATATGATTTTTATATCTGCATGTTCCAAGGTAAACAGAATATCATATCAATATATTTGTATGTAGAGTAAAAAAATTCATGTGATAATAATGGTGCAGTTTTTGATGCAGATAAAGAAGGAATGTTTCAAATAGTAGATAAAATAAATACAGATATAGTTAAGCATTTAATTAAAAATTTCAGATATGTAGATACTGTAAGTAAACATACATATAAACTGAACGTTACTTATGCAATTAGTTGATGATATAAATGCTAACCGACTAGTTCTTTGTAACTAAGTCTAATGCTGAAATATATTAGACACTGATATAAAATTATTCTTATTATCGTTTGCTTTTAATATTCTGACAAACTGTGAAAGAGGTTTGAAAGTAAGTAAATTTTACCGTATAGCTAAAAATGTTATAAAACTATAGTACAAAGTCATATTGTTACGGTGTCGCAATCCAGCGGCGTTGGTGGCGTCGCAGGAAGGCAGTAAGTGGTTGTTGGGTAATCAACAAGTCACCAAAAAGTGGCGGATTGCGGTAAAAGGGGTATCCCAGGAATCCGAAGACTTGAAGAGTTAAGTGGGTCTGAACACTTATCCAACACCTTGCAAACTCCTGGATTCAACAGGGATTGCTCCGCCTCTGGGCATAGCTGGGAGCTAATCAGAGGGGAGGATTTTGACGGCCTGGTGGGGGTATGATGATGATATGAACATCGAGCTAGCTACCGAGGAAAGTTGGAGAACAGAGTCGACGAGTGAGTCTTCTGCTCCAGCGGCGACCGCACATAGGGACTCTGGGTTCGAGTCTGGGTGCGACCTCTGGCTAGAGAACTACCTCCAACGTTGGCACGAGCGGTGAGTTCCTGTTGGTTTAGGGAACGAGAGCGATCCCTTACCTATCTCCTGTTTCGTCTTACCTTAACCCTTCCACACTCCTATATTTCTGTATTGCTGCTATTCCCTTTTTCTCTATTCTAATGAACTCTGTTACCCTTCATCTCTGGCTTATTTATCTTTCCCTTCCCAGCTAAACTTTGTAACAATAGTATCATAAACAAGCCAGTGTTCGTAAAAATGAATATATATATATATATATATATATATATATATATATATATATATATATATATGTGTGTGTGTGTGTGTGTGTGTGTGTGTGTAGATGTGTGTGTTGCGTGCGTATGTGTGAAGCACCTACCGTAAAATCAGCAGCAAATTTTTTAACTGAAAAAATGTTATTTTGCTTACAAACCAAAAATATCAACCGTCTCTAATGAACTTGGTGTCGCCGAGATTTAAATACCAACAAAATAAAAATAACGAACAAATGTTACAACTACAATTAAGGTTAATCAATATTACTTGCATTTTACTACTATTAGTAAAATAGGCGATGTTCTTTTAGTAAATACCTCAGAAAATAGTCGATGAAAATCTAATAAAATGCACCGAATAAAGGCAACATACAAAAGTGAGACGTGACCTTTCAACTTACAAACAGGGAAATATTCTCATTTCAGAAGGAACAATTAGATTATTACTTAAATTGCTAATATACAGAACAGTAGCATAAAAAAAAACAAATATCTCACGAGAATAGGAATATAGATGTTAGTGAATATTTGTGTACTCCACAAAGAAGACAGTGAAGAGGAGCTTAATTCTCTGTCTGCAACTTTGGCGAGATTTTAATAATTCTTGCGCAATATACAGGAACGCTCAGTCACAACGAATATTGTGAAAATAACGCAGTATTAAATTTTTGTTAAATTGTTTTTTGTATTGTCCGGTCTGGCAAAGTTATTTGTGTCGGAAACTAAGAACATATAGTTCTTAGCTAAATTTTTAAGCAGTCAAACTGCACTTCACACACACACATCAAATCTAATGAACGTTATTGAATTAGACATCATGGGTTGTATGATTTGAAAGTTATAACCGCCTATTTAAAGTATACGGAAACTAAAAATAACAGTGGAGAAAATATAAAAATTAAAATCAGTGTAGGAAACAGTATTTTGCAATTATGATGCATTTCTGGATTACTATTTATGATGCAGTGATTGTGTGACTTCAGTTTGGACGCATACTGTAATGCTAAATAAATGTATATCCGTCTTTTTTACCAAATATTTGCCCAAAGTTCATTCTTGCAGAAACCTGATAATCATTTGAAGTGCGTTATTTAAACGCCATGCATTATAAACACCTGTAACACGATGTTAACAAAATAATGTTTATGCAATTTTTAACTTTATAGATCTCCTTCAAGAGTGCCTAATAGATAAATAAACGCTGAAAACATAAATTTATTTCTACGCTTTTTTCGAAGTCAATATGTATAAAATACTCAGTGACAAATTAGATAATGATACTTGCCAACTTTATGAGTAAATATTTATCCAAAATTACTAATCCGTTTCGCATGATCCCTTGCGCCACAGTTAAATGCACGAGGTCCAGGTGTAAGAAATTGTGCCTCAGAAGTTCGCAAACTGGAAACAATTTTGTTTAAAAGGTTGGCTGAAACTATTGTCTAAGATTAATGCTATTTAATTTTCGCAAATTGACTTCAAGAAACATACAGTTATAGAGTAATGCTTTTAGTGTTGAATTATGTACCACGCCCCCACTTAAACTGCAGCCTATAACTGGTTGATAAAATAATTGCAACACAAGTTAACATTTCAAATCTAGTAAAATAGTGTGACATCTATTCCACTAAGTGGCTCATACTTCCTCGTATTATCACTTAATAATACACATTTAAATGCATGGTTCTGATGATTTTAGTGGAAAGAATTATGCAACATTTTGTTTCAATGCCTCATGAGCACAACTGCAGCTGTGCTTCATGGTCAGTGATTGGCTTTTGGTAACACTCGACGTCTTGGAGATCTACCCACATATGACAGACGTGTGGTGTCGCAGTAACCTTATTCTCCTTGGCACAGTCAAACGAGTGACGCCTCTACACAAATACAAGCAGAGGTGCAGATGTGGGCGTTATGCATTGATACAAAATGTTGCATAATTATTTTCACCAAGAGCCAGCAGCTCTATTTATGATTAATACGTCCTGTAAAGTAATGTTTTTACTCTTCTGTCTAGGTAGGTTTATTTATTGCTTAAATAGAAATTTTGCGAAGGAAATTAAGATTGTTTTCCTGTTTCTCTGGACGTAGGTTAAGGTCGACTCCTACCTTGAGGGAATCTCAGAAGCGACAAATCTGTACACTGTAAAAAAAACTTCCTAAAATGTTTAGAAAGTTATTATCCCAGACGCAGTATGGTACAGTCACCATACTTCGTCTTGTAAACATGCAAACTTTTACAGTTGTTACAATACAAGTCTGGTATCTTCAGTATACATTTGACTGTTTTATGAAAAGGTTTACGAATGCTACCATGGATGTCTGGTAAACTGTTCTACCATACCTACTTTCTTAGCGCTCATATGCGCATGTCTGGTAAATTTACAAACTATTTTTTAGAGTGTAAGGGCGAACTTGATGCGCGCATCAAATGCCGAATCGCCACAACAAACCAATCACTGAAAAGACGTGCGAAATTTCCGCCTATCGATTTTTACAATGGGACTTTAAGCGGTGACCATATAATATTGGAAAGTCTGTGGCAACGTTCAGTGTGTTTCTATCTAAGTTTACTCCCGGTTAGTGCATTTCGAATAACGGCAGTCTGAAAATGCCGTTTTTATCTATGTTCAAGTGATTCGAAGTAGTGTTTTTAATAACCATGGTGTCTTAACTATGAGATTCCATCCACGTTCGAGGTGTGTTGCCTTTTCGTACATTGGCACGTTTGGATACCTGTGAAATAGTCACGTAAAAAATCTCATTTCTTTCTGTATTGCAATGCATTTGAAGTGCGTGTACGAGGTGCCCTTGCGTTCATACTCACTAGTTTTTACATTTGAGCGATATTAATTTTTTCGCCTAAACGAGACATCATGAATCTATCTGGCAGTTTTGTTTAAAATTGCGTTCTACATGTTGGCTAATTTTTTTCAAGGCAGTAAATTATATGGTTTCAGTTACTTATGTAATTACTGAAATTCTTATTAAGTGACTTTTTAGTAGAAACAGTATAATTTATTGTTTTGTTTTAAAAAATATCTATCACAGCAAAAATTATTTTGAACAAAACTGCCAGACAGAATTTTGATAGCTTCTCTCGTTTGAGCTTAAAAAGTTATTATTGTAAAATATTAGAAACTGAAAGCTCTCCCCGTTTACAACTGTGATTGAATCTGTTTGCATGTGATTGGTGAGTTGGTATTTAACGTCTGGGTTGGAGGCTATACTTCCGCCTGAGAGTACTAAAGTGCAGAAGATAAGGCAGTGGCCATGTTCGATACAATTAATTTAGGAATTTACGGTGGAGGGTTTCGAGCCTTAAACATTAGCACCGCACGCGGAAGTGTCCGAAATGAGAGGTTTCATGGAATTACGATATTATTTCGGTTCTTTACTGGTACGAAAATTCGCTTCTTAGACCGGGTAGACAAAAGTTTCAACTCGTTTCGTTAAGAAAGCGTTCCAAGGGAGATATTTTTGGCCGAAAAAAAGTGCCTAGTTATTTTATTCTATTTATTTGTTCAAAACCTAACTAGTCTACAATCTGAAGTAGTACAGCTTATCTGGACATGTGATAGTCTAGCTAATTCTAGCAGGTTAGTTTTCGTAAACATTCTTCAAATTAACTACCTAGTAGTGTAGCAGTGATCGACTTTTTTTAAGCTATTATCTTCTTTGCAATATAAATGTAACAAGAACTGTACTACCTAATTTGTTGTAAAAAAATTGAAAATAAATATATTAAATTGTTTACACACAAAACGGCGATGTGTAGAGCCACGATTTTATGGCGAAAAGGTTTTTGCAACATTTGGTTTCGATGCGTCATGTGCACACCTACAGCTCTGCTACGTCGTCTGTGGTTGGGTGATTTTACTCTCACTTGCCTTGGCAAATTATAAACGTACAGACTCACAATAATCTTATTCTGATTGGTGCAGTAAAATGAGAAACGTGTATGATATGTGTTTATATAAACATTTAGATACTTAAACACACACACACATATATATATATACATATATATACATATATATACATATATATATATACATATATATACATACACACGCACACAGGCTTACCCATAAAACCGATCTCAATAGGTAAATATAAATTGGTAGAAATATGGAATGGTTTATAATAGTGGTGTAGTGTGCTGTCGTAAGACAACAGCGGTATGTTCACTTCCATATGCCATGACGACAGATAATGTTCAAATTAATGTCCCTTTGCACATGCGTATGCGGTGGTTCAACTTGAATTATGCACGACGTAACATGGCTGGCGGTATGGAGCTCATTCAGCAGTAAATACTGTCATTCACAATAAAATTTCAATACGTTCACATATTTTCTCTTTCCTTACGAGACCGGAATTTTGCTACTAGAACAGACTTATATATATATATATATATATATATATATATATATATATATATATATATATATATATATATATATATACATACACACACACACACAAATAGGTCGTCCAGAAGCAAACGAGTAATAAGCACATCGGGCGAATCTTGGGATATACTGGAAACAAAAATGTAAGAGGCAAAATGTTCTACGATGACATTTTACATGCACAAGTGGTAACATAGCATTGCTGTTAGCTCCGTCTCGAGCTCCACAGATATATTACTTATCTTGCTATTACTGTTCCAACCTGCATATTATGGGTCCAGGTTAAAATCCTGAGCAGTCCACTCATGATTCCATATTTACTTTACATAACTCACATGAAATAATACCTGGTTGTGGAGCGCAAGAGGGGACTATCTCTGCGTGCGGTGTTGACATAAAATGTCGTCGTACATCATTTTCCTTTGTACATTTTCATTTCCAATTTAGTCCAGGATTCGCGTCGTGTGCTGATTATGCGCGAATGTTTCTGAACAGCATGTATAAATAAATAAAATAAGTAAGTATATATATATATATATATATATATATATATATATATATATATATATATATATATATATATATATATATATATCAGAGTTTGTTCTCGAGATCTTCTTAGGTTTCCCGGGTAAACGGAATTTATTTCTTATTTTCTCTTTCACAATTTTTCGCAAGGGTTAGTGAAGAGGTTGTTTTGTTGCGGGTGAAGACGGCAATATGAGAAGGGAGTGGGATTTTTAAGTAAGAGGTACGGGATTGGCGGGTTTACAGAGTGGCTTTCGGGGGCGAAATTGGTTTGGCTTTTCAGTACACCCACGCAACAGGAAGACGTTTCCTGCTATTAGAAACCACAATAATTCTGGAGGTCTTAAGAGCTGATTTTGTTTTATTTTCTCTGATTCGGGTTCCCCTTCAGTAGTCCTGATTGGCCATTTGTTCCAGACGTTCGGCTTCATTCAGTACCGTCCAACTTCGTATCTAAAATCCCCAACTCATTACTGTCTTCCCACGATATTTCCATTACTCTTCTTCCGCGAACTACGACAATGTAAAACGCTTTTAATTAATATTATCCCTCATATTTTAGGTAATTTTTCGTGTAGTAACCACAAACAACTCACACGGACCTTCAAAAATGTTCTGGGATTAAATGAAATTTATAAATCGTGACCTACGAATTACATATTTCTTCAAACAAAAATTTAACAACTCGTGTTGCATACCATCAGCTTATTACTTTAAAAAATAAATAATTATGGCACTATTTAGTTTTCGCACTGAAATAGTTAGAAAGTGTGTATTGATGTAATATTTTAAATCGCATTTACATCATTGAGTAACACATTCTATGTAAATATAAAATTATCCACCACTGAACATAAGAAAAGTTTAAAAAAACTATAGTTTGTTGACATGTCACATATCAATAAAATGTGATTTTTCTCAAAACTAATTTCAAAATGTAACTTTTATTGAAGTAAATTCTCTAATGCTTTATGTGTGAACGACCGTATTTTACAAATGTGGTTTTAATGTTTTTGTGCATACAGCTTTATTATTAACACTAGGCAGTGTCTTTAAACTGCAATATCACTTAATCAACTATCTGAAGTTGGAAAACATTACGACAAAGAGTTGTAGTAGCTTTTCTGAGGACGGTGGCGTAGGCATAACTCAGTCATGTGATGAGAAAATACTAAAATAAAAACCTTGTTCCCTGCAGCTACAGATTATTACGTCAAATTGCCTGAGGCGAAAAGTACTGGATTGTAAATAGCCTTCACTCAGAAACCATAAGATGTTTGACAAGTGAAGAAAGACTGAGGAACAGTCTGTAAAATGTTCGGAGAACTAAATAAAGTAACTGATCGACCGTCAGTTCAATATTTAGAATGCCAACACAAGGCTTTATTTACAAATTAAACTAAAAATAGATTAAAAATTTTATACACATATTTTTAATACACTAAGACACTGCTTTTAGCTGACGGTTCACGTCTACACTGTCAATAAATGGGTACAAAACATTAATTATGAATGTGTGTAACAAATAAGTACAATTATTCAACTGTTTTCGTGTTCTTCCAAAAGAGAGTCATCCCATCGTTGAACAAACTGTAGCAATTTTAAAAGGCAATACATTTTTTTTATTTATTTTAATGCAAACCATTTTTTACATTCCATGTATATTGCCTTCTGAGTACAAGAAAAATTAATCTATATATATAAAAGGAAGTGCCCCACTCACTGACTGACTGACTCATTCATTCATTCATCATCAACGCCCAGCCCAAACCAGTGGACCTAGAAACATGAAATTTTAAGGGAAGTTTCCCCTTGTGGCGTAGGCGCGCACTAAGGAAGGAAATTTTGAAATTCGGCTATTAAGGTGGTGAAACGGGGTGAAATGTATTTTTTGCAAATCTTTGATATTTCTCGAACCCGACGGGCTATCGTCGTCTTATTCACTTCATTAGGTCGTAAATACAAATGTCTAGAAACAGATTTCAGGATTTTTCGAAATTTTTATATTAAGGAGGTGAAAAGCCGTTTAATTCGTTTACAGTAAATACTCTCTTCCTTTAAAACCACCTGAGATATCGAAGTGATTTTTTCTTTAAAATGAAGCTTACGCAAATACCTAAAAAGTAATTTCAGGATTTTTCAAAATTCGTTTTTGAAAGCCGGTAAAAAAATAAAACAGTTTTTTGATTAATCAGTCGTATCACCTAAACCGTTAGAGATATCGAGGTGGCTTTTGTCTTATAATGAATCATAAGTAAATACCTAAAAAGTTATTTAACGATTTTTGGAAATTCGTCCTTGAAAGCCTATAAAAAAATAAAACGTGTTTAAGAATAATCTTTCGTCACACCTGAAATAGTTCAAAATTTGTTTCCTTTTTATTTCTTGCTTATAGTTAAACCTTTTTGGACTATAGCCTGTACACGCGAAATAACTCTCATGGCCTGTCTTGAATAATTTGTAGTTAAGTCTGTGGAGTTGCGTGTTTTTTTTTTTTGCAAACCCACCATAAATAAAACCTCTTTGGACTGTAGCCCGTACATACGAAAGTATATTACGGCCTGACTCGGGTATTGTACAAAGTTTTTTGTGTGGGAGGGGTGGGGTTACGGGTTCGTATCCTGTGCAAGTCTTTGCGATGGGACATGACATGACATCATACGAGCATATTGCGTGCGCTCTTTTCACTGAGCTAAGACAATTTATAGTTCACTGTTATTGAGTACGCTAGCTTTTAAATGCCTTCATCACATATTTTATCCAGAGTTACTGTTTGTAATACATAATTTCACGCGGGCAAAGCCGCGGCCGGGTAGCTATTTTGTAGAGAAATAAAGATGAATTAAAAATAAAGATGTTCTGCAATTAAAGTACCCTCAGCGTAGTGGACTGGATAAAGCTGTTTGTATTTGTTGTTATAAAGATATACAGAGAATATAGTAACACCATCAATTAATACGTTATTAAAATTTAGTTACTCTTTTCTATAGTACACGCGGGCGAAGCCGCAAAAGGACAGCTAGGTTTATAATATTCCGAGAAGATTAAAATTTCTGAATATCGAATTCACAAAAGCACATTTCATTACAGCAAATGGTATGTGAACTGAAAATTTTACCGACTCGTACAGGAACCTAAACGTAAATGATCATTGTAATACCATAAATTATTATTTTTATTTCTTACACAACTATGCAGATTTATTTTAAAATTTAAACAACCTGTTTGGATAGTTCATTCACGTGATAAAAATGAACACGAATGTTTATGTTAGCAGCTTAACATTTTATCAGAGCTTACATATTAGCAGAATCATTCATTTTTCGAACATAATTCTATACGCATCTATGATTTTCATATTTTATTTAATTGCTCCCCTTTCCTACTCTTCTTTCATTATTGACTTAGTTGTTTTGTGAGTAAACGTTTTTTTTATAAGACCAAGCCAATTGAAATACACTTTTTTACGACGACAACATACATGTTTAAATTGCAGATTCACCAATAAGATACGTAAATTCTCTAATCAACAATAAATCAGGGACGAAATAAGGGGTTTTAAAGTGCAATTAGTTTAAATAGAATTTTTTCTCTACAATTACGTGATTTTTTTTGTAAAGATCTGAAGGGTATAATGTTTGGAAGTCAACAGCCTAACAACAAACATTTCATAAACAAGAGCCGTAGTTGAATGACAATTTAGCTAAGGAGTTTTCCTAGGCCTGTGCCAGAAATTGGTTGCAGCAATTGGCGATTATTCATTTCTTTATGAAACCAACGAACATAGAATTTATATGTCTAAGAAAATAATAAGTCTGAAATTTTCGCACTTTTGTTTGAAACATAGTCTTTGGGCACTTCAAAATGGCAAATACAGGCTACTTAAGACTGAGGTATATAGAACATATAACATCTAAATTTGATAAAGCAAGGATAGAGTCATGCGTTGAAAATGAACCTATCTAAACCACACTCCTCAGAAAAAAAATTATGATCCATGCATGAAGTTCCACTCACTCATTATATACCAGCCAAACTATTTATTTTAGAGGTATAGTTTACAAATTCAATGTGTTTCTATAGACGCTAGAAGTCATACATAATGAAAACTGTAGTTAATTAATTTCAAGAGTTGAGTTTTTCGATATGTTATCTTAGTTTAATTTTTGGTTAGTTTTGGTAAGATTTTGTTATTTTACCTTCTTTTTCGTTAAGTTAGATAAGGTTACGTTATTTTAGGTAAGCTTAGGTAACCTAACCTAACGATAAATATAAACCTTAATGTTAAAATAACCTAACTGAAACTAACCTTAACTTACCTAACCTAAACTAATATAACCTAACGATGAGCAGAAAATTTAGTTTTTTTAGTAAACTGCAATTTCATTTTCTTACGAGTGGATTGCGGTGGCCGAATAGTCAGACCAATCGCCTCACATCTAGGCTACGGTTTGGTTCTCGAGGGGAGGGGGGAAGTCGGTCCCCAGATTTTCGCATTGGGAATGACGATGCCGTTTGTTGGCGGGTTTCTCGGGGATCTCCCGTTTCTCCTTCATTCCGGCGTTGCTCCATACTCACCTCATATCACCCCTCACCAGTGCTCAATACCTCGATACCAAGCGTTGACCAATATCTCTCTCACTCATTCATTACGTACGACTACTTCTGTCACCCACAAAAACATTTTTAATTTATAAACGATGTCTTTGAAAGTTGTGGTTTGACCTGTGTACGATCAGTACCAATTCTTAATACATACCGAAATGGAATAGTATCAAAGCGCTACAGAGTGGAGTGGCATGCGCGTAGAGACGATACAGAATTACAAACGTCAGTAAGTGGCGCCCGTAAGGTTCTCACTCACAAGCATTCATCTGTCGACATAGAGAAATACATATGTATGTGAGGTATATGCATATTGTCTGCATAATGTTTGACGGCTGAACGCTGCACGTATTCGCAAGCAGGGCTGCAAACAGTCGGCTAACAAATATATTTGCCTAGGTTTCCGGCCTGGCACGGGAAACACGGACAGCTGTACATTTGCGGGGACGCCTGACTTAGTGTTTGCTACAGTTGACCTTGGGAAGAAAATGTTAGGGGTTGAATACGGCATTTGAGCACGTGTTTTGAATTGCATCACATTTTAATGACTACTTGAAAAGTACAGGAGTAAATAAATATGAAGAATAGCTACTAATTGAGTACCGGTAAAGCTATTGAATAAGTTCTATAGTTCATTGATGAAAATCGTTTCTGTAGTTGTTATAAGTAGTCCTAGGTTAAAAAAAATCGTTAGGTTAGGATGAATTAGAAACGTTAGGCTGGAATATATTAATTTATGTTAGGTAACAATAACCTTATGTTACCTAACCTAAGGAAATTTTTTCCCTGACGAATTTTTTACGTAGAACTACTTCTAATAATTATAGACACATTTTTCATTAAGACACTGTACACTGCACCTTTACACGATCAGTAGCCGTCTTTAATATTTCCCAGTGCAAGATATGCCACGTTGGTAATCGAGGACAAACGTAAATTCCCTGTTTTGGGATGTGACATTGACAGAATATAGAAACAGTAACACAAAATGCGTTGTATTTACGCGATTATGTTAAATATATAAATTTTCAGATAGGAGTAGAGTCACTCAAATCTGAATTAATTCGCTAATAGGTGAAGTTGACAAAACTATAGATGAGTGATGCATCACCCCATAATGTTGCGTGGTTTGACGTGAAGAACTTTACTTATTAATTCTACTGACTGGAGTACGGCAGAACACCTAGTATGTGAGGAAGAAGATCTTACTGTAGATAACTGATCAGATAGTTAAATTTAATCCCATTTCAGAGTGATAAAATGTATGTGTATTTCTTAATATTAACGATTAGCTTACTGTGTCAACGATTACTTGAAAACACGTAACCTATAGCCATCATAATTTTTAATAGACGAAGGAATTGTTGTCACAAAACGAAAGTGTTAAATTATTTTTTTATTCAGAGCGAAATCAGTGTGTAATTTCACGTACCCTAGTTCTTTCCATAACATAAAATAAATAAATAAATAAATAAACCGCAATTCCATATGTGGCACAGACACACAAATACGGGATGGTTATAAAAACCGACATAAATTATAAAATAAAATAATAAATGTCAAATATGCGATGGAATAACTCATCGTTGTTGATTTTTCGTCTCGTATCGCTGTTCTATGAGTTAAATCTTCCTCACACTGCACACGTGTCTTTGTCCTGAGACATATCTCATTGCCTGTGCTGATCAATACAAGGTTACTGCGATTCCACACTTCTGTGGGTTTCTGGTAGTACAAATACTATGAAGGTTAAAATCATTCAGTCACTGACCATGAAGCACAGCCACACATGTACACATAATACATTAATGTGGAGTGTTAGATAATATTATTTTATTTTCAGTTTTTTACCAATAACATTTATTCAAATTGTATTATCAATATTTTCTCTTCAACAAAGCACATAATATAGTCTTGGTTAACTACTTGACGAACAAATAATATAATCTTTCATTAATGTTTCATGCAGGATCTTTGCAAGAGACTTATATGTTAACTTTCAAGAATTCTCTTGCAATGATTCTGCGTGACAAATTAAAGAAAGAATCTGTTATTATTTATGTCAAGCAGTTTACCAAGAGTATATCCTATGCTTTGTCGAAGAGAACATTTTGTGTAATACAATTTAAATAAATGGTGTGGCTCAAAAACTGAACGTACAATAGAATTGTATAATTCTTTTCACCAAAAATCAGTGCTTCTATCTAATTTCAATTTTACCAACACCTGACCAGCAGATAATTGGTAATGGTAAGCTTATCTGTGGTAATGCGATATTTAAAGTCTGTAGAGGCAATGGGGTATACGTGAAACATTAATTATCATCTTTGACGTAAGCACAGAACGTCTAGGGATACAGAAGCGAAACAGCCGGTAGGATGGCAAGCTCAGTCGCACATGTCAGATAAACGGCTTCGCTGGCCAACAACATGGTGGAAACTCCTACAACCAATCAGAGTTAGGCGGCTGTCCTGCTAGCCGGCAGCCAGGCCAATAAGAATACTGCTGTAACATGCGAGAGCCGAACAGGCACGGGGCTGGTATTATCAACATCGGGCAGCCAATTATAGCAGCAAAGTTCACCCATATCAAGTGAACTGCAAAGTAATTTCACGCCTATATTACTCTGTAATCTGTGACGTAAATGTGCAAGTAAATATTGCAGCCCATCGCATCAGGAGACCTAGATGACCATTGGCTTAATGACTTGTCAGTAATATTTCACGGGGAAGGGCTCCCTGTAAAATTTTAATTATTTTAATAATTGCTGTCTTTGTATATTGTGACTATTTTTTGTATTAATGACATTGTTTTATTTTTATAATGTTTGTATAGTGGCATTTACAAGCCAAAGTTTGCATAAAATGGTTTTATACAAGAAACGAAAACCAACTAACATACAGAAATTAAATAATTCCCTCTGAAAAAGAGTGTTGCGGGTTACGCCTAGACATGAATAAAAGACACCATTGAAAATGTTTCATATAAAAAATAATGAATTTGAAACAAAAATGTCAATGCAATGTTTTTATACATGCCTTGTAGCCCACGACACTTTCCTTCAGTGTGAATTATTTCGTTTGTGTACGTCAGTTAGTTTGCGTTTCTTGTGTAAAAAAGTTTTACGTAAATTTTGGCTTTTACTTGATGCTACACAAAAACTACAGAAGCTAGAAAATTTTCTTTGCTGGGAAAAATAGTCACAATGTATGTCTACAGAACAGACATCATCTCGTACAAATATAACAAGTAGATCTATACAGAACTAATCAGCCTACTTTCCTTTAGTGTATATTTTGATAACAGAAATGTTTGCTCAAGGGCTGTAGGAGGAGGAGTTATCCTAGGATTTTACAACACACAGAAAAGAATGCCAACGAAAGCAATATGATGAAAAACTAAAAAATTAGTAAACATACTGCAACATTTAAATTTTGTG
>PNEQ01060030.1:0-13036 GCA_003012365.1 Medauroidea extradentata | reverse complement strand
CTGCCGCCTCACAGTAGACTTTGACGTCACCAAGATGTCTTCACCAGTCTCTCTCCACAGGCGTAGCACCTTCCTCTAGCACTTCCAATAGCGAACTCTCCTCAAATGTGCCGATTCTGTGCTTTTATACTAGCCCAGACAGTCGGTTATTCCCCGCATTACAGGGGTCTAAAAATAGATATTTCATCATGTTTCGGATCTGCTTGCAGTCACGTCGGCCGCCCTCGAAGGGTTAAGACGCAGTTGGGACAGGTATCTATGACGTAGTTTCGGCGGTTTTCCCACTATGAGCCACCCGGGCTTTGAGTCATCGGCCAGCCCTCAAGGTGTTACGAAACAGCCGCCGACCACTGGCCTCCAGGAACATGGCACGCAACAATATTTTCAATACTTTGTTACATGTTGGAATACCAAAAACTGTTATCTATGCATTTTTAACAACTAGTTTTTGATAAGGCAAAAGTGTCACTATTCTTTTTCTCCATCCAGTGTGATGATAATTACCGCACAAAAATTTGTTATTTTAGTTTTTTTGCAAATATCTCGAGTACTACGCATCGTACGAGAAAATAGTTGACAAAATTTCCCCTTTTTATACAACCTATATATTTGCAATACTTTTTTACATGTTGGAATACCAAAAATTGTTATACTAGTATTTTTAACATCTTGTTTGGGATGGCATATCTTTAATAAAAGTGTCACTATCGTTTTTTAATTGTAATTTTGGTTTTTTGCAAGTATCTCTATAACTATGCATCCTACCACAAAATCCTTGACAAAATTGCCCTTATTTAAATAACCTATAAATTGGCAATACTTTTTTCATGTTGGAATACCAAAATACAAGCATTTTTAATAACTTTTTTCAAAAGGCATAACTTTAAAAAATGTGTCACTTAGCTTATTCTCCATCCAGTTAGATGTTAATTATTTGGCGAAAAATTGTAATTTGGTGTTTCACAAATATCTCGAAAACTATGGATCCTACGACAAAATCCTTGACAAAATTGCCCCTTTTTAAAAAACCTATATATCTGATACACTTTTTTACATGTTGGAATTACCAAAAGACTGGTATACATGCATTTTTAACATCTTTTTCAGAATATCTAGTTGTTCCTTTCCTTAGTTTACACTAATTTTGCCTCCTCGTTGTCATAACTGTCAGGTCTCTCCAAAAACCATTTGCCCACCCATTGATAGCTTGGTCGGAAGAAAACAAAATCCTACTTTAAAGACAGAAAAGTATTCGACTAGAAAAAGTTAAATTTGCGGAAACTTTTACAAGTTTACACTGAGCATAATAAACTGATTCACCCAAAGACAAATACAAATAAAATTAACTTATAGCGTGGGGTATTAGCTTCCAAAGATATTAACATTCTTACTTCAAGCAGTTTAACCAGCAAACATACGGCAATTGTACTGACTTTCGTAACCTAGAGAGACTATATGTTACAATGGCCTGAACGTATTCATAAACATGTGATTTAGATTCCGAAAGGTAAAATTTCAGGTTAAACAGTGTAATCAACTATACAGCCAGTTGTTACTGAGTAGCAATATGAACAGCTGTCTTCTCATTTTTCCTGTTACTGCAGTAATTGCCTGAACTGACAATTTAAATTTATCGATGAGTAATATGATCACACAGACACTCTTATGAACTCTTCGCTCATTCTACTTTCCTACTGCTGTGAAACAGCCATATAATACCTCAGCACTTGTTAAACAAACTCAGCTCACATTTAAATGATATGCCTATATATCATATTTTTTTTTTAATTGTTCAAATTAAGACACCTTATTATTTTGGGCTGTTGTGATATTTATAGACAAAATATGTATGTATGTTTATACATACTTACTCGTTTCACTGCAGTAAAATTGGATCACCAATATCAGCTAATTATTTTGTACTATCAATTGCATTTCCAGGGAATCAAAACAGTGTGTTCATATTGCGTTTGAAGTGTGGTATTGCCTGTTACCTGATATCATAGTGTACACATTCTGTTGAAACTTACATTTCACAAGTGTGAAGAAGAACTGTTAAAACCATAATGAATGTGTGTTGTGGGACTGAGTGACGTCATATCTTACTAGAGGTACAGGTGGTTTGTATATGTAATCAAAATGAGACACACAAGTTATCAACATTGGTCTCTATAGTGGACTTCGTTATGTTTTCCACTATTGATTGTGTTCATGAGAATTTTATGGTCACATACAGTTTGAATAACACTCTTAGTGTATATATATAATTGATATAATTTTAGCTTGAGTAGGACAAGTCTATATCAGTTTTGTCAGTTGTTGACATTTTCAAGAGTGCGGTATAGTTACACAGGAAAAACTGTTTTGTGGTGGCTACAAAATGTTTTGTCAATACGGACCTCACAAAATAATTTTGTAGTGGTTACAAAATTTTGTTGTAGTCACTGCAAAACTTTATTGGAGACAGCAAAAAAGTTGTGGTCACTACAAAAAAATTTGGTAAGATCCATTTTAACAAAATGTTTTGTAGTGACTAATAAGTATTTTTTTCAGTGTAGAGCAATAAATAATAATTGGAAGAATTTTGGTAACATACCTACGTTAAAATTGTCAGAATTGCACCACTGTATTACACTCGTAGTTACCAACAGTTGAGTAATTAACTCGACAACAGCTGTAGATTACATATTAAACTGACCTATAGTTCTTCTACACCAAAACGGAAACCACTGCAGTGTGTGCTTGAATTTAAATTATTTATTTTTGTAACAATATTTAAAGGAATGTTAATTGCTTGTCACTGTATTTTTTACGTTATATTGTGTATTAACTTTCACCTTTTAGCCTTTAAAGTTGAAGTTATTTATGTAACGTTTCTGTTACAGTACTAAGCATAAAATTATTTTAGGGCCAGTTTTTGTTAGTGAATTTAATGCGCATTCTTGGATACGAGCTACGTTCCAAACTTTGAATTCATATTGGTGGCTTTAAATGAAGTTTAATTGCAAAATTTTCAATTCCACAAATTTTTTAGGAAGTGAATTCGTACGGACATAGTTGTATGTTGTCTGAAGACTAGAACTACGTCACACGATGTACCAGTGTCAGGGTAGCTGGTTCAAGTCCCATGAAGCTTTGTTTGTAGCTAGGATCGAATGACGGTGTACCAGAGCAGTCATGTGAAGTTACGCCCCGCGAGGATAGAACATAATATGTTGTCTTTCACGAATATGTGAATAGAGTTATTTCGTTTGACGATTCATTAACCTACGAAATGTACTGCCCAAAGAAAGTTCCGAATAAACTGGTATTGGTTGCAAGCATATGGAACACAAATTATTGGGACAATTGACTTAACAGACGCACCATATGAGACTGCAGCACATACAGTCGCCGGATGGAAGGTGAACCTACCTGCACGATACGCGAGTTTTAAAGACTTTCCTTAAGAGTGCGTGGTAGATAAATAAACACTGAAAATATCCATTGATTCCAACGCATTTTACGAAGCCAATATGGATAAAATACTCCATGACAATCCTAGATAATGGTATAAGTCAACTTTATGAAAAAATATTTATCCAAAATTACTCATTCGTTACACGTGATCTCTTGCGCCGCAGTTAAATGCGCGAGGTTACGGCGTCAGAGATTGTGCCTCGGAATTTCCTAACACTGGAAACAATTTTGTTTAAAACGTTGGCTAAAACTATTGGCTAGGATTGTTATTGATTAATTTTGGCAAATTGGCTTCATGAAACCTACAGTTATAGATCAATGCTTTTAGTGTTGAATTATGTACCACGCCCTCTTAAGTAGCCTAACGCTCGAAGATCAATAAAGTTAATCTGCAGCAGGCTGACTTCCCAACTTTGTGGTAACTTCGAAACTGACCTTCGGAAACTATAAATATCGGGATAAATAAATATGAGAAAAAAGGTCACGATAGCTTTTTCTAAGACCTTGTCTCGATTCACCCAGAATGTACTCTCACGTGCTCTCGCTCTCTCAAGTACGTCACAATTGCCTGTAAGAGAGATAGAGCACAAACTGGCTGTACAAATGAACAAGAGTTCGAAATTGTGTTCTCACACGTGCTCTATGGCATACGCCATCTTTATTACAACTATCACTTGGCGTTATTGACGAATACGTGCCATAAGTATTACAATAGTTTCATTATTTATAAAAAAAATTTTAAAATAAATAGTTACTGCGAGAAATAAAGTAAGTATATGATATTCAGCCATAACTAGTAACGTACTTCACAAATTAACAAGCTTTGACAAAACATTTTTTTCTTATATACAGCTATTTGTTGCTTGAAATATGCTATTGATAAATTAAGAGTATTATTTGAGTTGTCCACAATTTATTTAATATGTTCACAGCTTGCATTAATAAAAAATTGCCCACATGTTACGTACGATTTGTTTGTTTACTAACAAGAGAGTGTGTCACTAGTCGGAGAGAAAAATAACGCCAATGATCACATACAATTATGCGTTATTATGCTATGGGGTACTTTAACTCCATAACGTGAGCTGTTCATTAAATTGGAACACTGCCTCAGAACCGAAGATACTAGGTAGACTCACTGAACGTTAGGTAAATTTTTGTTTTGTTTGTGAGATATATAAACGTTTTATAATCTTTGGCTTTCCTTGAGAGTTAATACCAAGATTCAAGTATTATATCGTAGTTGTTAAATACAGTTTTTAATAAACTAAACAGCTATTCAAAATATGTCTTGCTTCTTGACACAGCACTAATATACAAACTACGACGAAATATTGTCTAAATGTAAGGTTAAGTATTTTAGTATTGAAATTTATGAAAATATTATAAGATAGATTTCGAATTGCTTGATGTCAGCCAAACTTAATTTTACATTTAAATAATGTCTATATTATTCGTAAAGATTCCGAATATAAGATTTATTTCCAAAGATAACGTACCTTACCATGTATTGCAATTGTTTGTATGTATATAATTGTGAGATATTCGCTTAGTTTATTATGAAAAAAATAATGAGATATTCTGCCTACATTTAAAAACTGGGAATATAAGTTTACATCTACAGTGCACAATCACATTGCATATAGAACACAGAAGTGATTCCACATATATCACACAGAAACAATTATTTAACATGATGTGACACCCATTTTTAATACTTCTGGTGAGATGTCAAATTTAACATTTTTCTATTACTCTCGGCTATAAATATTTAATAACTTCATTTCTAATACCTGTGTTTAAATTGACTTATTATAAATTATATACTGGTTTTAACATGAAGTATTGTAACACAAAACGTGCACAACCACAGAGACAGTAGGGGATTCATAACTAAATTTATGTCCGGTTTAAAAAAAACAATATAAGATTTTAAATTATAAATTACTGCCCACAATCCGAACATAAAGGTGTGGTACTTTTATGAATTAGTCTTTTTTATGTAACGCAGAACTTCTCATTAAAGCAAGAAGCGAGTAGGATTAACTAGGAAAACATAAAGTTTGCCCTTAGACAATATATACTGACTTCTTTCCAAGTAGGTTTGTGGTAGTGTGAAACGCCGTATCGAACTTAGTTATCTGGTTACTGCGCTGATCAACACAGAGTTCCGTGGTATTCTTTCACAAGTGCTAGCGTATGTATTAATCTCTAAATTCGAGAATAGACTTAATATAAACTGTAGGTTCGGAGTATTAGTGTGGTTTCAACAATCATCAAAATCAGTTGGCGACTGCAGAAGGACTGGAGAGGGGCATTGAAGTGTACTTAGAAATACACTCTAGTACACTTACATGGTTATTTGCTGGACGAAGTAAACTAAAAACTTAAAATGTCAACATTTATTTAGTTTAGAAATTCTTACATTTTAATATAAGTTTTATTATGATCTGGCAAAATATAATTTTCATATAATATTTTAAAATATTTTTTTTTTTTTTTTTTAGAATTTTAGAATTTTAAGACCGAACAGCAGTTATAATAATACGTGTATGTATACATATACATACATATATATTATAAATATATAATTACATGCACATATGTCCTTTGTCCATATGCAAATTCAGTTGTAAAATGTAAAATAAAATAAAATATATTATTATGTTAAACGTTAAATGATACGTAGGCCTACTATCATTCAATCACAAGTCAGCATTACTTAAATTATCCGTATATTTGTATTCGTATCACATTCACAAACTCATTTTGGATGTTTCTAAACACCCAATAAAATGTACGTGTATTGTGCATATTACATAAGTGATAACATACAAACGTGCATTTGAAAAAATTCTAAATAATTGATCCTTTCTGTTGAAAACACAAATTTTTTAGAACAATATATTGACTCCAAAACTACTGAAACAAGCAAAATTAATGGCAATTAAAATTACAAGAAAGGAAATTTGAATCCCATGCTATAAAATACAATCTACCTTATCAGCTTTACAAGACTTTTATACAGATTAATCTACTATAAGCGCCTCTATTAAAGCTATGTATGAATTTAAAAAATTATATTCAAGTAGTTTAAAATAGGAAAATATTGTCGCAACTACAATAAAAGCAGGAAGCTGATTCTAATCGTGTAATTGTGTTACATGTAGTTTTATGTCAAATAAATACATAGGAATTGATTTTATGTATTTATTCTTTGGTACCAACGAAATAATGGTTTGTAAGTTATTTTATAGAATCATTAAACTATATGAGGGCAGAAATAGGTCATATCATTCTTTACTCAGTAACCACTATGTCTCACTCAGTGGAGTTGTTGTGCAGGTGAACAGGATTGCCGGGAACCAACTGCAGCAGGACTATCAGATAAGACATTATAGATGCAGCTATTGAGCAGAATAGAGGTGTATCTAGAGTGAAGAAACCACAGGCAGTGAAGTTCAAGTCTTCACTGCAGATCTGATCATTAAGTAGCTCCAGCTGCTGGACCACATCCTCGCCTAGCTCAGGTTCAAGAAGCAGTTCCTGGATGATGTCTCTAGTCTCCCTCACCTCGTCTCTAGTAGAGCTACAAGACCACACGATGGCTATGGCCTGGCCTGAATACCACACCACCCACATCACACAAATACAAATGTGCCAAAAGTTGGATAAAATCGATTGGTCAACGTTTATTAGCATGAAAACGGCACAGATTACATTCACGAAGACACACAAAAGATGAAACAGAAGCGAATTTGCAAAGGATTCATTTACGAGTACTGCAATTTTGAATACTTTTTTGTAATGTGACCTGATTTGAAGAATTTCTGATTTCATTACAATTCGTACAGGCAACGTAATGCCTACATTATTAGGCATATGTGCTGTAGATGGTTGTGGCATTTGTACATTAATTGTGTCATTACAAGACTGCGATATGTTTACTGTAGGTGGGATCGTCAAAGAAGGCCGGACAGGAATGGTGCATTCTTCCGTTGAGAGTACAAGATTTCGAATTTTATTTCCGAGCAGTTTTAGTCTTTGTTTGACTATGAGGACCCAGTACACACTTTCAGATGTAACTGTTAACATTAATAAAATCATCACGTACGAGAAAACGGTTAACGAATTTTCCTCTAATATGAAAAAATTGCCATTTACCCAAAAGTCCAAAGCGAAGACAAAAAATAAATAGATAATAGTAGTCGTAAAAATAGCAGAAAACCCTCTAGTACTTTTCTGGTATTCTTCACTTGGTTTACCTAGACATACTTGGTCAAATTTTAGGCATACACTGATTATTTCCTGTCTGTACCTAATGTTTTTAACATTATTAATTAAGTTAACCAAACCGGTGACATATACTCCACCGAATGCAATAGACATCGTATAATATGTTACAGAAGAGTTAATATTTTCTGTTACAATAAAGTAAACATGAGTTATCCCTACTCCAGCTGTCACTGCAGTTACCACGACGTTGTATACAGTAGATATAAGAGATCTCTTGAACTGCACAGTTGTTCCTGTGGAATCTCTCCTGGTGGTGACAGTGAAGGTCTCCAATCCAAATATCTTGCACATCACATGTAGCATCTTGGGAGTTGGCAGGGCATCCGATAATCGTGTACAGCTCATTTATAACTGCAACAAACAATTATCTTTTAAATTGATTTATTTGACTTCGTAAATTAAGGAGTTTTTTGCTAATTTAGTTCATGATTCATTGTTAAAGTGCGGTAATTATTTTATGACCATTCCAATTTTTTGAAAGACATTAAAAATAATTCTCTACTACAACCAAAATAAATCTCGAAATTTATCAAACGAAGAAGTTAAAATAGAGGCAGACAGCCAGCCTGCTGCAGTTCTTCAGTTTGCACATATGTCTGACGAAGGGAATATATCTCTGTTCCCGAAACCTAGCATCCGTTGTTGTAGAAGGAAGCCTGCTTCTTTATGGCTATGTTTTCTTTATTGTGTCGTCTGTGTTTACATTCATGCATGTCTCATGTCATTTTTGCTGTCATCGATCATTATTGTGACCATTTTGACACTCCTGATTTTGTTTTTATTGTTCTTCTTGTCGTCGTATTGGATACGACTTTATTCAGTTCAGTATATATATATATATATATATATATATATATATATATATATATATGTTGTCAGCAAATAAGTCTGGCTGTTCTTTTTTTTTTATTATTTTTTTATTTGTGTGTGTGTGTGGGGGGGGGGGTGGCGGTTACTGCATTTCGCAATGTCGCACGCCCATATAAACAGTTCAATTTATAATATTCACTCATTGTAAGGATCGTTCAAAGAACATAGATTCAACTCTACTCTCTAAACAGCCAAGTGCTGAGCCACAATGATACTGAAGATCTTAAAGTGGTATTGAGGAACTTTCCATTAGCTGGTTTGTGTGTTAGGCCCCATGTAGACTTGTGTGTTCCAAGTTTCAAGGCCGAACCTAGAAAAGCGTATTCTGTCTCCCTATGTTTATAGATAGCGCTGTATGAGGTTTGAGTCCTCCCTAGGAGATATAAGAGGATGGGCGTACTTTAGCGTTTGTGAGGACACATAACCTTTGTATCGGCGAGAGGGAACGTATTTTTTAAGAATTTCTACGGTGGAGAGTTTTTGTTCGTTTTGTTATTTAACACAAGTCACGTGACAAATATTTGAGACTAATTTCAGTGTGATGTCATATATTGTGAGCACTCCTTGACATGTATTTACAACAATGTTATCTTATCCACGTGACGCAGCTCATGAATACAGCTTCCACTGGGCTGCGATGATACACCATCGCTTGACCTCGTGCACTTGCGTTCAGAAAAAAATTATATTTAGAATCCCTGAAAAGAGCAAAATGCACATATCATCTTCGTCGATTAGATTGAGTTAAACGCGGTATCTTTTTATTTGCAAATACATTTTTAAGTGATAATGACGAAATAAGGCGCTAATTATGAACAGTAAATCAACGCTGAAGAACATGCTAATTATTTAGCTAAACCCGACGTAATAAATGTTAACGCTAAAATATGTAACAATCAGTCGATCCCTAGGCTTCAACGCGTAACGTTATTTCAATGTTATAATATAACATCAGCAATGTGTATTATCTACTAATACATACAGCGAGCTGGAAGCAGCAGGTCTTAACTTGGACGAGTATGGCGTCTGAATGATAAATATGTTATGTTCCCAATTGTAAACTGGCGACGCCCGTTTGTCGTGCAATCCATTACTTTTAGGAAAATACTTCGTTCTCTTAATGTCTGCGCCACGTCAGTTCAATGGAAATATGTCGTGTTGACGTTTATTTTCCTCGCACTCCTACATACTTGCGTGATTGTAGACAACTTACGTCGCAACCCTCCCCCTCGTCCCACTTTCCTTTCCAACCTTAACGGAATTGTTATCGACCGTACGTCTACTGTTCTGTATTCAGAACGTAAACACCACGTGGCCGTTCAATAAACGGTACTATGCTTTTTACTTAGTTTGACGTGTGTTCGTTTGTATTTTTTTAATTCAAGCGTTTCATTCTTTACAGAGTGTGTGTAGGTATTTCCACCAATAAGCTTCTTATCGCATACAAATAATTTATGTTCGTTGAGTTACAAGTGAGTTCCTGTAGTTAATGTTACCTAATACTTCAACTAAGATAACGTGCCTTTTTTAAATTGTGTTTGCTAGTAAACTCCTCTTTACATATTATCATAATTTAATAATTATTAGTTTGAAAATGAATTAAATCTTCAAGAAATTTATTTATCTCTGATGATAATCACATGCATATACGTACGGAAATCTAACGCCTAAAATTTAGGCGTAATCCTCCATAAAAAAAACTAATTAAACTTTATATGTGACACTTTTTAATCAAGTGAATAGTAAGAGCTGTATGAGCCCTTGAAAATCGAGTAGGCTATAAACACAATTAAATAAATGCCGAAAAAACGTTAAAGAGTTAAATTAGATTCTGTAGACGTTGTTAAAATTAATAAGAACAACTTTATTCTACATATAAATTACCCTTCAAACCTTTTCATTGTATGTAATTAAATAGAGGCTACCTTTCTGTTACATAATAACATTACTTTGTTATAAAACTACTTTGCCGTCAATTTAAGTGAGTATTTTTAGTTGTCTATTTGAGACGGTACATCATTGGGAACAAAAAGGTCTACGAATTACAAAGCGCTAGACTGCAGCGTTTTCAAGAATTAATGCACACAACTGTTACTTTGACAAAAATGTAATTCCTGGTATTTAGGGAAAAAATCGCAACTTCCACCAAGGAATAGGTTTGTACATGAGCTGTGAGCTCAGGAAATTTCATCCTCTGATGAAGTTCTGAAAACATTTGTCAACTTTTAACAAGGCGACGACCATAAGTAAACATGTTTAGTGATTCATAATTTAAAGGTAAACGCTTGTGAATATAGTCCTTGTAGAAGAATAGTCTTTTAGCAACCGGTTCGGCTATGTATTCAGCGTAAGGAACGTTTTATAAGCCCACAGTATTTAATTTTCTGAATGTACATAAGAGATGTTACGTTGTTTTGAAGAAGTATGGATTTTTGTCTACTAAAAATAAAACCAATAACGTTTTATTTATGTTTCAAAACCAAATTTTTCACCGAATTTACTAAAGTACTCTTTAAGTTTCTTTATGTTGGCTAGATTTTGCGAATAGCCTTTTGAAGAACTGCATTACAGAACAAATTTTCCTTGAGAAAACAGAGAGAGTACCTACGCACCAATATCTTGCCGGGAATGTCAGTTTCTGCCTAAATACCGGGTGTTCTAATTAAATTGTGACAGCAACAATTGTAGACGGTGCAGTCTATGCGATTGCAACAAGCTAATATTATTATAACCTTACGATGTAATGATTGAATAGACAACATTAAGCTGCAAATGTTCGCAAGACCTCACGCGAGGCAGTTTTCTGCAATTGGAGAGTGTTACTACATGTTATTTAGTGAAGGGGTGTGGTTTAAAGGGTGATTTATAAAACCTTAATAACACTGAATATAGCCCACAGAATTGTTATTTACCTCTAACGCTTTGCGGTATTTTGCAAAAATCCACTACTTTCAAGGTTGTTTGATTTAGGACTCATAATACCTTAGTATTCACTTGGTTATAAAGTGTCCCGTATATTGTTTGCTTATATTTCTCCAAAGTTTAGGTGTTTAATTTCCTTTACTGTCTGTACTTATAATATCCTGTGTGAAGGCAGTCAAGGGTAAGGCGCAATACTTAAATTCGTAAAAATATATCTAGTTAATAATAGCAATAAGAACTGGTATTACTATATATATGCTCGTGGGCAACCTATAGTAAGAAATTAGAATGTCGAAATCTTCACTTCAGCTGTATGTATTTTAGTTTTCTTTCTTAAAAACACTCAGGATTCCGTCCACGTACACACTAATTATTCACTGTCTATGGCAGCGGTACCTGAAAATTCAACCCTCATTAACTGAACATGCCCTGAAGATAGTATTTTAAAACATAAACCGCACACTTTCATAGATACTGAGTAGGTTGATAGATGCCAGGAAACCGGCGATGCGAAATGACACCTCTACACTCATAAAAATACTTATTGGTCACCCCTAAATATTTTGTACCATTACGAACCTGGGAATTTTTTTTTTGTGGTGACCTCTCAAAATGTTTGCTGTCCCCAATAAAGTTTTGTAGGGAATACCAAAATGTTTGGTAACCTCTGCAAAAATAGTTCGTAATGTCCATATAGACAAAACATTTTGCAGTCACCACAAAACCGTTTCTTCTGTGTAGAGACAGACATCTTCTTTAATTAAGGTATTTGTAACTAGCACGAACATTGATACCTGTGCAGCCAACAGTTACCAAATTCCCAAACTCCGCAAGAATGTTCTAAGTCACATAAAAAAAAAAAGAACGCAAATATTAAAAGTTTTTAAGTTTTGTAAAACTTTTGAAACGTCTAGAAACAATGCTAACAAATTATTTACTCACTAAGGCATGAAAACTCAACAGTCAGAACCATTCCTTAGACTGTTGTAAATTGTAAAACGAGGCTGAACAATAAGATTAAACTAAAGAACGTTTATCTCTTAGATCGAAAACTGATCAGTCAGATGACTGTACGTCCACGTGTCACAAGGCATGGGATGTTACAAAAGTATATTAAAAAGTGGAGTAGTCTATATGATAACGCCAAATGTAGCAATGCATAACCGTAGGAAATTTAATAATTTCAATATTATGCGTGTATTTATGTATTACTGGCGATTGAAGAAAATGTATACACAATACTTTTCTTGAGTTTGGAAGGATGGCATCTGCTGCGGGTGTTACTCAATATTTTCAAAACCAGCAATAATTAGTGCTGAAGATATTACTTATATCATATCAAATATACGGTCCATTACAGACAGCAAGGCAGCTGTTGTAAATGAACAGGTACAATGACACAAAATACAATACAACAATACATGCAAAGTTAAAAATTATCAAAATACAATTAAAATCGCATTTGACGCACCCCCCCCCCCCCCCCCCA
>PNEQ01060028.1:0-13036 GCA_003012365.1 Medauroidea extradentata | reverse complement strand
CAATATGGCTGAACTGGCCAGCAGTATGGTTGAACTGGCCAGCAATATGGCTGAACTGGACTGCAACATGGCTGAACAAGCCAGCAAGACGGCTGAACTGGCCAGCAATATGGTTGGACTGGCCAGCAATATGGCTGAACTGGCCAGCGATATGTCTGAACTGGCTAGCAATATGTCTGAACTGGTCAGCAATATGGCTGAACTGGTCAGCAATATGGTTGAACTGGCCAGCAATATGTCTGAACTGGTCAGCAATATGGCTGAACTGGCCAGCTATATGGCTGAATTGGCCAGCAATATGGTTGAACTGGCCAGCAATATGGTTGAACTGGCCAGCAACATGGCTGAACTGGCCAACAATATGGCTGAACTGGTCAGCAATATGACTGAACTGGTCAGCAACATGGCTGAACTGGCCAGCAATATGACTGAACTGGTCAGCAATATGGTTGAACTGGTCAGCAATATGGCTGAACTGGCCAGCTATATGGCTGAATTGGCCAACAATATACTTGAACTAGCCAGCAATATGTCTGAACTGGTCAGCAATATGGTTGAACAAGCCAGCAATATGGCTGAACTGTAAAGAAATGTAGCTGAACTAACCAGCAATATTGCTGAACTGGTCAGCAGTATGGCAGAACTAGCTCGCATAGTAAAATATCTTTATATTTTTTAAAAAGTTCTTAAACTTTTTACATTTCGATTTCAAAGTTCGTCATTTTTCAGTACAGAAGTATGTTATGTTTATTTTTTATACAGAAGATGTAGCCTACATCATCATTACATAGTGTGAATTATTTCAGACCTTCTAGTCAGTTGGTTTTAGTGTCGTACTTAAAAACCGTGCCGTGACATGCAAATTTTGACTTTGACAAGCCATTACGCGAAAACTATGATAGATTAAAAAAAGTCGTTAAGGCTAAATTTAGTCACTAATTATGTCTAAAAATATCTGGTACAAGTGTAAATATGAAAACGTAATAATGAAAATTTCTGTGTGTGTGTACCGTGCCCTTAATCGAGGAAAAGGTTCTTCTGACACGATATCTACTACGACGCGTGCGTCTTGTCATCTAACCAGACCTGAATGTTCCTGGAGTAGAAAATAATCATCCTGCGTGAACTGCGACTCATTAGAGAACAGCTCAGGAAAGTATGGATTCCGTTCCGTAGTTATATTGTACCACCTGCTGGAATTTCGTCGAATCGGGTAGTCTGCTGGTCACAGGATTCGAAATTCCTGGAGACGATACAGGTGCAACTGTTCCTCATGTGGCGCATGCTACACGAGCGGCTGGCGCGGTATACAGCAATTTTCATCAAAATATTTTTATTTTTTATTTGTATCAGATATTTTTTTCTTATTTTAGACGAAAAATGTGACGAAATTTGACTCTTGTGAAATTTTTTTTATCTCTCATAGTTTCCACGTAATGGCTTGTTAAAATCTAAATTCGCATATTTCCGTTTTAAGGACTACACTAAAAGTAACTGACATACCAAACTGAAAAAAATTCACAGTGGATGAAGACGTCGCAGGCTATAATGTCACATACATAAAAACAAAGAATATTTTATTTCGTATTTTAATAAAAATGCTGAAATATAAAAAAAAATGCAAAATTCAATAACTTTCTTAAAAATACAATTTTTTTTAATTTTATGGTTTAACATAGCTGAATTTGTAGCCTACAACATCGTTATTCACTATGATTTTTTTTTTTTTTCAGTTGGGTCAGCGAGTTGGTTTTAGTGTCGTCCTTAAAACGGAAACAAGCAAATTTTGGCTTTAACAAATATTACGCAAAAGCTATCCGAGATAAAAAAAAAAACATTTTTGTAAGAGAAAAATTTAGTCACATTTTGTGACTAAAACTAGGAAAAAAACTGGTACAAATATTTTTAAAAATGGTGATAAAAACTGCGATACACCACGCCATTTAAGGGTGTTCAAGTGCGATAAATTCATGATTATATATTTGTATGAAATAATGCTAGTTTTGTAGACTATACATGTGAGTATAGTTTACTCTTACGAAACAATTTTAGCTCACATATTTTTCTCATATCGGTGCGTCAAAGTCAAAATTTGCTTGTTACACTGCCACGCAAATAATGAAAACCAACTGACCTACTTAAACAAAATAATTCACTGCGAACTTACATCCCATTACCTATGCTATAAAACATAAAAAAAATAAAATAAAAAAAAACACAACATAATATTTTGAAGCTAAAAAAAAATTTTAAATACATAAACAGCGGGATTTTTTCAAATGTTTTATTACGTAGCCTGTAGTATGTTATTTCACTGTGAATTATTTGACGTACGTCAGTCAATTGGCTTTCACTATTTGCATGGCAGCAGAACATGCAAATTTGGACTTTGACGCACGGTTATGAGAAAACTATGAGGGCTAAAATTGTTTTTAAGAGGAAACTCCACTCACAAGCATTGTCTACAAAACAAACACTATTTCTTATAAATATAAAACTATGACTTCATCGCACTTGAACAGCCTTAAGGATGTTCACGCGGCGGAAATGCTTTATTTTACATTTGTACGACATGGTGTTCGTTTTGTAGACATCAGTTGTCACTTCGTTTTCCACTTGTGAAATTTTTTTTTCTCTCTTAGTCTTCCCATAGCGGCGTGTCAAAAGTCAACATTTACACGTTCCAGGAACACACATAATAATAGCTTAATTCGAATGAAATAATTAAAACTTAAATTATGTATTACGAGCCATATATTTTAAGATTAAAAGTACGCTACAAAAATCAGTTTGTAATTTTAAAAAATTGCCGCAAATAAATAATATTTCCATAATTTAAAGAATTTTTTTTTAACAATACAAAGGAATTTCGTTCGCCTGGCGCATGGAGAGCGTTGCAGCGTGTCACGCGTATTCTATATTTACGCAAAACCGCTTAGCTTATTCGTATTTTGTTTATCTACGAAAAGAACACACACTTGAAACTATGCTTCTATGTTTTCAAAAATGCAGCACGCTTGTTAGAAACATGATTTTCGGGCCTCTCAAAATGGCTAAAAACGGGGTTTAGTAGACTGCTGTAACTCCGAAAATATTACCTGAATTCGTAAAGTGTAAAGCGAGAGGCATACGTTGATCTTTACTTCATATTATTAAAAAATAAAAGGTTTTGGTCACCGGTTAAATGCCTCATAAGAAAAAAAAACTACAAGGAAAACCTTGCACGCCAGTTTTCAACGCTGCTAATAGAGGCGATAAGCTTCTCGTCAAGCGTGTGACACTGGCTCTTATCGCTACGCTGTTCCCACGCGTCAAAGGTGGAAATTCTACCCCTGTTAAGGGGTATGGAAAGGTAAAATATATAGAGAACTATTGGAATCCTCAAACGTCGATTAAATCTGAACTACTCATCACTATCGATGGGACTTTCTTGCCAAGTAGATATTATATTTGCGGATGTATATGTATACAGCAGTAGTCAGTAGTATGATTTGTTTTCAAGTAAAACAATAAAAATCATTTTTAGAAAAACAAGGACTTGAAACCACGAAATCCATTAAAGTGGAAAACTGTAATTTTATAATTTTTACTATGAAAATATCCAGGAATCTATAATAACCGAGTTCCAAAAATACTCGCGGTTTGGTTTCAAAATAATTTTACTATCCGAAAACTTCTACGCGATAAATTTTAGGATACTACGATTGTTTTTAAATCAAAACGCGAGTATTTTTAAAATTAGGTTATCATAGAAATTGGGATATAATCATATCAAAAGTTATAAAAGTTACAGTTTTCCATTATTATGGATTTTATGGTTTCAAGCTATTTTACTAAAAACTGTTTTTAATTTTTTACTCGCAAGCAAAGCTTACTACAGGCCAGTGCTGTATAGACGTCCGCTGATAAAATATCTACTCGGCAAGAAATCCCACTGAATTATGATGAGTGATTCAGATTGTATTGACTATTGACTATTGAGTATTACAGTCGCTCGCTTGACATCGTACCTTTCTATACTATTTAAGAAGTGACTATATTATTTTATTTAAACGATAACACGTGCGGATCAGCAATATAAGCAAAGGTATATAACTGCTTCTTCAAGACCGTGAGCAGTATACTTACAAGTTTAAAACTTAGACAAAAAAAAACTAACGATTTGCAAACACATTGTCCGGTAGCGCTCGATTGATGGTTAGAGGTACGTCAATTTCGCATATTTATCTGGCAGCAGCCTAGACTTGTCAGTCCTATACACCCATTGGCCACAACCGATTTTCTATTGGCTTATAACCGTACAAGCAGGTAGCAAGCGATAGCACTTCGCAATGTTTCCTTATTTACTACTGGCTTGCAGTAGTAAAACGCGTTTCGTAACAGCCGCCAGCAAGTCACAGACATGACAATGAAGTATACATAATTGGCGTTCAACCTGACCTGGAATGTATCTGCGACATTTACGTACCTCTAGTCAAGGATTCACATAAGCGTGACAGAGAGACAAGACAATATCGATGCGACACTGAAAATTCTCCTTACTGCGAACACTAGTTTGGCTGGCGCGCGACAAATACTGAAAAAAAAGGTAAATAGTACATTGCCACAACATGCTAACCTCTAGTACGACAGTTAACCACGTTAAAGTATTTAAGTCATTTTAAATACCCACTGGCATCCCGAAATGTGTAGCCTAAATAAAAGCACTTTTACACCTTTACTTAAAAGGTTATGATTTGCTTACGATAACCAGCGAAAGTCTCTCTTAAAATAAATAGTATAATTTACATTCGGATTTCGCATCGCGCCTGCCATTTCTGTCGAGTCGACGTCACAGAAACCTCGGTGCTGCTCGGTGGACATCTTTTGTTTTTCATGCCGCGGCGGTCGTGTCACGATTCTGTAGCACCTATGTGATTCCATCTAGTGTTGCCAGGGCGTACCATAATTATAATTTTGTACCTTATTTTCATTATTTGTAAATTAGACGATATCTACCTGCCGACATACGCTAATTGTACCACAATTTCAGGTTCAGCACGGAAAATTGAAAACGATTGTCAATTCGCTGGAGAGGGAAAGGAAAAATGCATTTTTTAAAAAACGTTTTAATGTTTGTTTTCTCTTGCTTAGTTATACGCCGAAATGTTTCTACAGCAAAGTTAATGGGAGAAAATTGCAAAAATACTGGAGACTACACAAAAGTCCTTCGAAATGGTAATGTCGGTTATTATTCAATTTGATTTCATATGTATCTAACACGAATAGTTACTATTCTTACAATTCAGTTTATTATATAGTTTAGTTCGTGAACAGTTGAATGCTTTTTAATAGAAATTTTACAAAAGCTAACTATGTGCCATAATTTAAGTTCTTAAAACGATATTTCATCGTACTGTACCTGGTGACACTCATGGGCGTACCTAGGAATAGTTTTCGGAGAGGCTTTTGAACTCTCGTCGTGCATAAATATTTCAATGTCATCTAAATGTCTCTAAATGTAATATTAACATATTTTATTAACATTTTGGTTGTTTTTTGTATAGTGTACCATTTGTAATATTAAATATAATACCTAGATAAGGAAACTGACATTTCGGAGGTGGTTTGAGCCCCCAGAATCCCCCCCCCCCCCCCGGGTACGCCCATGACTGTTTCAGCATGATTCGTTCCGTTACCATGTTTCTCGTCGGCATATTCGTCAGCATATACGAGGCTCTCGGTCTTCGAGTTATGGAATTTAAAAAATAAAGTATAAAAGAATGTCGCGCCGTCATTGTGTTTCCACGCGGCTTCAATCCACCTCTCGTGTTTCCCTGCGACATATTATTATCTCCACTTCGTTTTACTGCTTGCTTGCCCGAGATAATCACCGCTCGTGGCTGGAGCTTTTGTTACACTTTTATGCAGGGTATTTATTCACGCGTTTTGAACTTTCATTGGCAGTTGACGTAAACTTCCACGCTGCCTACCGCAGTCCCCCTTCCCGCTCCTTCTCCGCGGCAGTTATTACCGCAGGACAAAAGTCGATAAAGATTAAAATCCCCCAAGCCGCGACGCCGCAGAAACCAGATCTTGTAACTTTCCTCGTTTTTACGACGGTCATTTCCTTTGTCACTCGTGTGTAGCTTGCTGCACATTTTCGACGGCGCCCGAGCAGTTCCCGGTCTGAAAAATGTTTAGTCTGACCGTCGGAGACGTGGCCCCATTATTTTACGGCCGTGGTCATTCCTTCACGCTCTTCGCAGCGGAGTTGTTCCTAAAAGGAGTCGTAGCCAACTCTTTTGTGGACCAGTAAGGAAAAGGTATTTAATTCTGAAGCTTTTTTTTTATTCCAACAGCGTCGTAGGGTCAAGGGGTTCCTCGCGGATTCCTCTAGGCGCCTGCTGTGGCCTGTCGTTGTTACGCATTTGAAACTTGGAGAAACAAACATCCGTTTACGACCGGCCATTTGGAGCTGTGTCCGCTTGAATGGGCACGCCCAGACAGACTGCTCGTATGAGTTATGACGAAGCACGGAATATAGTTATTGTGCTGGCCGTTGCAGTGAGAACGAAGGAATTCCTTTGTGCGCAACTTTGCAAGAGTATTTCTGAGAAAATTATTTTCGGATGTATAAAGTAGAGCTGACGATCAGTAATGGCGACAAGGCGGACCTTACAATAAATATGGACGTTTTTTTTTTTTAGGGTGCGGCCTACCTCAGAGCTGTGGCGGCAGTACGGATAAGGTTTCACATGTTAAATTATATTCGGTGGTGCTCAGTCACGTTTTGTCACATCGCTTCCGGACAAAAACCGTTATCTGCGCGGAGTAAAGTAGAATATTGCTTAACCCTTAATAGGGCGCGCTCAATGTTGTGACGTAAGAAGTCGCGCACGGTCATTCTAACCAGGTTTCTATAAATAGTTTGGAAAACGTGATTTTGTTTTACATTGAAATACTCTTACTAACTGAATATATAAAATAGCTGCAGAGCGTCTTT
Organism: Medauroidea extradentata; assembly: GCA_003012365.1. Lineage (NCBI taxonomy): Eukaryota > Metazoa > Arthropoda > Insecta > Phasmatodea > Phasmatidae > Medauroidea > Medauroidea extradentata. Next base: position 6,051 of record PNEQ01060028.1, on the reverse strand, counting down.
GTGGTATAATTCATTAAATTTTAATGCATGATTTTAGACCTTCTAAAACACTTTAAACAGAACAAGTTGAAGAAATTTATATCCATCCATATAACTGATAGCATTAAATAATTTTATATCTGGTAAACACGCATACATTCACACCCAAAAATGTTGCAATAAAATTATATAATATATTATTTATGACATTATTACTGATTGAAAATATCTTACAAGAAAAATAATACTGCATAATACAAAACTGGTAAAATTGCACACATTTGCACACTAAAACTAACGGTGATAAAATAATTATATATAACATGACTACAAAAATAATAAAGCATTGGGAAAAAAAATTCTTAAATTTTATAAGAGCTACAGCAATTACTAATCTTGAATATGTTTGCAGTAGAAAAAACAACAGGGGTCTAGATTTACAAAGCATCACTGCTTACAAACGTGATACCACGTAGTTGACAAATTTAATTTTTCACAGATGATTTTATTACTCAGTGAAATGTTCACTTATTCGCAAAATGTAGTGCCGAATAGCATTTGAAAGCTTACTAGTCTTCATCATCATCATTTGGAAGCTGTTCAGCAGAGCAGCTGACTCTGCAGATGTAGCTGGTGCATTTCACACAACGTGTGCTAGTCGTCCTGTTTTTCTTCCACGAACAAAAACTGCATCGTCCAGGGGCATTTTTCTCAACTACCTTAGTTAGTTCAGATGTTCGTGCCAGTTCCCTAAATTTATTTGCAGTGGTAAAGTTAGACTTTTCACCATAGCTCGTGTTTTCAAATGAGAAATGCAGAGCTCATTTGACAGTGTTTTCTGATATTCTCTGCGGTTCATGCTGCTTTGTGTATTTGCGTGGAATATGCGATAAAATTATTGATTCCAGCAATGTTCAGTAAGATGAAAAAAATAGTTTGTGGCCAACGGCAGCTTTGTCTTGAGACAGAGTATGTGGCTTTCATTTCTTCAACAGTGTCGCCACCTCATTTGGTAGCATTATAAAATGTGAGAATTTTGGGCTTGCATGTCTGGCCTGTTGCTTCATCGATTGTGTCGGAATGGTGCATGGTATAGATAGGAGAAGTACGACTTTGATCTTCTTTGGAATATGAGAAAATAAAGTGCAGTCTTTACCAAAACCAAACACGCTGCTCGGACTCGGCCGTTGTTTAGCTTGCCAAAATGTTAGTGGTACATCCCTCTTATTTTTACGAATGGTGTCAACCAGAGACAATCCATAGTTCTTGATGAGATCAAGAGCAAGCGGGGCAGAAGTGAACCAGTTTTCTGTTGTAACATTACGCGCTGTTGCAGAAATTGGAGAAACCATTCTTTCAACAACCTTATGAACACTATTTTCTATCTTAGATAGGCCATCAGGCTGAGTTCCTGCTTATATTTCCATATTGAGTGTGTAGTGTACTCTTGCATCTGTAAGGGCAACAATTTTCTTCCCATACTTTGAAGGCTTCTTTTTCATGTACTGCCGGAAACTACAACGGCCTTGAAACAATTCTAACATTTCATCAATTGTATTTCTCTTCATAGACAATGTTGCACGAAATTTTTCCACTCCTGTGCCGTCGGCAACCCATAGATCGAACAAATTCAGGTGAGTTGCTGAAAGTACCCCTGCGAAATAAAGTAAACAGAAAATAGCTAAATTTCAATCTCTTTGTGTCCAGTGAACCTACTTCACGTTCATTGTTTTGGCGAAATCTTGCACTATAAATGTTGGTACATCTCACGATTTCATCAATGATTGAATCTGGAAAAAACAAACTCCAGCACTGAAGAGGGGTTTTAGTATTCTTAGCTGCCCCCTTTACTCCTGGCAAATGTGTAACAATATTTTTTTCTCTCGCTTTAACATTTGTCTTCGGTTGATGTACATTCCACTTCGCAACAATATCATTTCACAAATAAAAAATACCCTGCTTGTCATCTCCTTCATATCACTTTCACTGCCTGACTGCTTGGTGTCTTTTTGGTCACTTTCGAAAAAACTGTACTATTCATTTTCAGAAGCATTTCCACAAACGTCACTTTCATTGAAAATATGCATCAAAAGATTTCTAATACTTTCTTGCTCTCTAGCACTTACTGTGTCACTACTCCAAATACTGAACATAGTCAGAAATTCACTAAATGTGTGAAGAATAAAAATCACTCACCATAATAAATTGTCTCTTTCTTGGTCGCGCACGGTCTTATTTTCCGGGTTGCACAAAACCAACTGTGATGCTAAAAGTCGCACACGGTCATTGTGACCAGTTATAACATTCATACCTATGCTCTGGTTGAAAGATGGAGCAAGACTGATAAACAACTCCAGCCTTGTAATCCTTGAGCCCAGTGAGTCAGCTACTGATGAGGGTGTCACAGGAGGAAGAATGTATTGTCTGGTATCAATTAATATTTATCTTACCTGGTCATTTTGACCATAGCGCGATTACTTAAGGGTTAAGGCCTTGTTACGGAGTTTTGCAGTGATTTCGAAAATATTATTCATATTTCTACCTAATACTCATATCAAAATTTCGCTGCACAGTTTTGACATATATATGTTGTAATTTGTAGCTTAATTTTTTTGTAGAATTATACGGAAGTGTTTTTTTTTATTATTTTATTTTATTTTTTTTTTAGATGTCATTATCCAAAGTACCACGTGTTTGGTCGTGAAAATAAGCAAAAATTAAGGAAATTATGTTTTTGCTGGCGAATGGTTCATTATTTAAAAAATCGCGCCCACAGTATTGTGCATCGTGTGATTGCACATTGACTCAAATTTTTTCAAAAGTTTTGGTTAAAAAATATTTGAGTTATTGGCACCAGTCTGAAAAAAACTCGGGAACAAGCCCTTAAGAGTAAGCGATAGTCACCATCTTTAATTTTTGTATTTTGTGTCATAACTTTTCTTCGGGGTAATTTTTTGGAACTTTAACCCAACTACAGGATAAAGTACATATTAAGGGGATTATAGACATCAGAAATCTTTATTTTTCGTTACTGTTGTTACAGGTCGAATTGCCGTTAGAAAATTCTTATTACTTTCTTAACTGCATTTCGATATGTAAGAACAGTAACGGAAAATAAAGATTTATGTAATACTATAATTATATATCCGTTGTCAGGTTATGGTTCCAAAAATTTACCCAGAAGAAAAGTTATGACAAAAAATATAAAAATTAAAGATGGTGAATATCACAAGGCTCGGTTTCAGTCACCATATTGAATTTTATTATTTTTAGCTTTTTTGGAATTCTGAGAAGAAATATGTTAAATCGGTGATTACACTGCAAACGCTATTTCCTTTGCGCTACAATACAAGTATGGCAATAGAGCTAGAAATGTATAGTTAGGTCGCAATCAGTCGGGAAAATTTATGAGTTTGAAAAAATTTGCCGCACAGATTGCGGCGTTTTATATGTTAACAGCTAAATATCTACGTCTGTATTTTAGCGCAATATAGATAGAATTTGAGGTATAATCGCACATTTAACATTTGTCTCATTCGAATACAAAAAAAAAAACTAAAAATAATAAAACTCAATAAGACGGCTGAAACCGAGGGAAAAAATCGTGAATATCCGTTTTCGAGTGTTTTCAGTACATAAGAATCAGTGGCGGCTCGAGTGTTGTTGGCAGGGAGGGCACAAGTTGCCGAGAACTGTACACTCGAGTGAACGCGCTGCCGTATACCAATGGCCATGTAATATCTACTCATTCTACTGGCTACTTATTGTGTTGTGAACAGTTAGTAATAAGCGGCACCTACATACCAGCGTGTCAGTGGCTCTAGCGTCAACTAGGGCACAACACTGTATAGTTCTCTGCTAATTGTGTCCTCCCTGGCAACAACCATATGGCCGCCACTGGTAAGAATTATTTTATTGCTCAATGTTTTCACGGCATTGAAAAAACTGCATAAAAGATCCTTGAGCAATGTGCGTGGCACTGAGATTAAGGCCTTGTTACGGAGTTTTGCAGTGATTTCGAAAATACTTTTTTTATTGCTACCTAACACTCATATCAAAATTTCGCTGCACAGTTTTGACTCTTATATGTTACAATTTGTAGCTGAATTTTTTTTTGTAGAACTATACTGAACGGTTTTTTAGATTTCATTACCCAAAGTACCACGTTTTTCGTCGTGAAAATAAACAAAAATGAAGGAAATTATTTCTTTACTAACGAATGGTACATTATTTTAAAAAACGCGTCCACAATATTGTGCATCGTCTGATTGCACATTGACTCAAATTTTTTCAAAACTTTTGGTTAAAAAATATTTGAGTTATTGGCACCAGTCTGAAAAAAACTCGGGATTAATAACAAAGTCAGTGGTGGCATATATGTAACTTCAACACGTACTGAGTCACATAGAATATAATTTAACATGTAAAACCCTATGCTTGCATCCATCGTACGTAAGTGTTCAGAAATTTTAATTTTACAAGACAAAGGTAAAAAAAAAAAAAGATATGTAAGTTTGACACTAAAAAAATCGGGTAAAAAGCAGAAAATACATTGCTACTAAGTTATAGAATTGTTAATTTATTCAGGATTTTTTTTCTGTTAATTCTTCTGCATCCAGTACATCTGTACTTTTCTATACTTTTTATTAACTGCCCTTCCGTTATAATCATGGCATTGTTTATCGCGAGAAAAATTTACTGTTTCCTGGATTTCAATGCACATTCAGCTTACGAGCTTACTGGCTTTAGCTTTTACGTGGAGTTGTTGCCCTATTTAACTTAGTCGATAAGAGTCCCGACATTGTAATATTTGATGCCTGTTGTTGGTCGGCAGACCGCTACTTTGTGTCACACGTATATCATCCAATCATACAAGGAGCTAAAAACTACTGTGTTTTCAAGGTTATGTTGGCACAAAACATTTTCGCGATATAGCATCATCTGTAGCAATGGTGTGTTTTGTCCATAAACCCATACATTCTTACCATCAAGTCCCATTGCAACACATATACATAAATCCTTGTTGTTATTATTATTATTATTATTATTATTATTATTATTATTATTATTATTAAACAATTGGAGAGGCCGAGTGGTCAGACCTCTCGCCTCCCACCAAGGCGATCCGGGTTCGATTCCCGGCGGGGTCGGTCCCAGGATTCTCGCATGTGGGAATCGTGCCGGACGATGCCATTGGACGGCGGTTTTTTTTCGTGGATCTCCCCTTTCCCCCTGCCCTTAATTCCGGCGCTGATCCATACTCACCTCATGTCATCCCCTCATCAGCGCTGAAGACCTCGATGTTAAGCGCTGACCAAAATCTTTTCACTCACCCATTAAACAATTTGGCGCAGTTGCTAAAGCACTCAATGCGTTACGCTTTGGGGCATGGAAAACACGCGTTAAGTTAGTAAATAAATGTTGTCGAAGTTCAAAGACATTTTTCAGAATATTGCAAAACATCGTGAAAAGCTTTGTTGAAGACACCTCTGCCCTTTATTATTGTAATATATTTTTCTCGTACAGTTTCCTGTTTTATGTTACTGTCTACAAAATATGTTTTGTACTATTAAAATTACGTAACTTGTATTATCAGGGGCGTGAGTATTCCGCGGATTTATTCAAGGTCAGGTTGGACGTCAAGAACGTACAAGTACTTTACTGTCACTTCTGCCTGCGATTGGACGACAGTTGTTTTGACACAACATTGACGGTTCCAAGATTAAATAATTCGTGTGGATATCACATGTTACCCGCCGGTACGGTTAGAGGCCAACGGATACTCGACTGTCGCCAGTTCGTGTGCGTGTGTGTGTATATATATATATATATATATATATATATATATATATATATATATATATATATATATATATATATATATATTGTTGCGTGCCATGTTCCTGGAGGCCAGTGGTCGGCGGCTGTTTCGTAACACCTTGAGGGCTGGCCGATGACTCAAAGCCCGGGTGGCTCATAGTGGAAAACCCGCCTAAACTACGTCATAGATACCTGTCCCAACTGCGTCTTAACCCTTCGAGGGCGGCGGACGTGACTACTAGCACATCCGAA
>PNEQ01060022.1:0-25995 GCA_003012365.1 Medauroidea extradentata | reverse complement strand
CAAGTAGGAGAGAGACGGATGTCGAACGCTGCCGAACGCAAAGGCCGATTGTACTTCTTTGTCGCTCGTTCCGCGCTCTCGCTTGCACTTCAAGCCTTACATGGAACGCCTCAGAGCGAGGTAACGCCGCATGAGTCATGTTTTTTCGTGCGTGCAGCCGGCTCTATCGAATTATAAGACGTTGTCACGTCAAAAAACTCTTCACTTCACTTTAAGGTATTGAGAGCTCCGAGCTGTCTATGAAAAAGGCACTTGGACGAGTACTGAATAAGTGGACTTGTGTTGTTAATACCACTGCTCAGAGTGGGTGAGAGAGAGACGCAAGTTGTAATGTCGGGTCCTGCGAGCGAAGGTACATTGAAGTACCAGGACAGAGGAGAGAGGGTGTGTAGGGAGATTCACAGCATCATGTTGTAAACTCTCCTGAAGCAGGGTCTAGTAGAGATACGGAGGTACGTGTGTAAACACTTCACTCGCAGGTCACGCCAGGAACTAGGACAAGCTGGAGGTCGTGGGCTACTCCGTAGGGCGAGGACAACTCCACTGCAAGGTAGCAAACATGTCGCCGTGCTTGTCGGCCAAATACCCCCATCAAGTCTACCTGTTTCTCATTCTGAAATTGTAAATGTTGCGAGTTTCACAAATATCTGAGAAACGCCTCTGAAATAACTTGACTATAGGACATTTTCAAGAATGTCCATGTAAAGAACACGCCCATACACTTCAAGGTCACTAGATCATATTAAATCTGTTTTTGCGAACATTAATTTTTAAAATCTTAACGAAAGTAGATGTCGATAAACTGAAGCATAAATATTATTTTATTATGTAGCGTGTTTCAGATAAACATTTTCTTATTTTTTATTGGCTTAAGGGAAACGTCTGTCAATATTAGCAAGATTATACAATTGTTACACGTAAACAGTGTTCATCGCGAAAACAACTTTAACATATGCATGTAACAATTTAACGAGTGAGAAAGAGAGTGAAAGATTTTGGTGAGCGCTGGTGTAGGTTTGACATGAGGTGAGTATGAAGCAACGCCGGAATGTAGGGGCGGGTGAAACGGGAGATTCCCGAGAAAACCCGCCGACTAGCGGCATCATCCGGCACAATTTCTACATGCAAAAATCCGGGAACAGACGCCGCCGAAAATCGAACCCGGTACGCTTTAATGGGAAGCGGATCATCTGACCACTCGGCCACCTAACAATTTAACGATAATAAGCTCCCTTTTTGGACACAGAAAATAATATTCCCAGAAGTTATTTATTCGAGCAGATTTGGTAATACTAATTGTAGTGTACTTCTAAAATTTCACAAGTGGGAAATGTGAAATCCTTCGTTAACCGACGTGCAGTGAGTGACATGTTTTTATTAACATAACCGAAAATTAGTATAACAAGAGCGTTAGACCAATATGTTAATCGCTGAATAAATATTCCAACTCTAGTTTCTGAAACTATAATTATTTTTATCTTATGGTGATTTAAAGCAAATAAATTAAACTATCCCATCGGTTACGGAAGGCGTAGCCATGTATAAAGTATTGCCAAGCAGTGAATTTTCACACTAACATTCTTCGTGTACGTGAGGAAAAATTAAAAATCATGACATATGTAATTAAAAAAAAAAATTTAATGCTTGTGGCGTTTTCGCAATTAAAGATGTATTTTTTTTTATTTTGAAATCGTAACAGAATTTCTGTAACTGCTTTTGTTTTTAATTTTCAAAGAAATATCTCCGTAATTATTTTTGTGCTAACGTATCCCTGGATAAATGTGACGTGAAAGATGGTACAGTAAAATTAATGTTTATCCTATGCCTGTTCATAGCACACACACGATAGATGAAGTGTCTGCTATTCTTCTTACCTAGTATGCTCAACATTTGTCACGTGGCCTTACAAAAACATGCGCATTGTATGTATAGGTTATCTTTTCTCAGTGTAATTAAACAGTATATCAAGCAGTTTTTAGTCCTCTTTGCGGGTGCAAAAACATTTGTGGAATAAGCGTACGGTATTATTTAAATCTTACGCGAACGTACTATATGAACGTTTAATAGTTTATTATAAAAAAATTACAATTGATACACTAGAAGATCGATTATTTGTAGTGTGACGTCTCTTAAAAAAAATCGAGATCACAGATAAAGAACTTATTCAACGTCGGCCAGCGGCGTATAAAATAATTGAATGAATAGATATTCATGATAGTACAACATACTAGTGATCAAGATAATTAAGTCATATTGGACGGCGTGAAAATAAATACAAGAATTTGTACATCTTTGCTTCTTCTGCTTACGTAGCCTATAAAATTTGTGTAATCAGGCTTGCTATGTAAAAATGCCTAATTTAACTTAAAATAAGGTTTAGTAATTAATATAGAACTCAATGTCAAATTTTAAGAAAGACAAAACTCTGTAGCTGTTGTTTCTTTCTATCCGCTAGGTAATATTTTTTAAAATCTAAACCCGGTTCTTATTATTGTGCAAAAGCGTTGTATGTTTATTAAGTGTTGAACCATATAAATGTACTTGCATTTGGTTTCCGAAAATTCGAATTTAAGCTGGAAAGAAAATAGTGTTTACTGTTTTTGTATTTCTTACTCTCATATTCATAGATACACAGATGACTGTCATATTCATAACAATGTGCATTGTTAAACTTTAGTGAAAGATACACATTAACGTAAATAATTGACACAAATCACTTAAATTCTTGTGACTTGCTAAGCTGCCATTCTCCGGATGTCAACGGTGGATGGTTCGTCGTAAATTAAGTAGTAGTATGTGTGCAAATGAATACACCAACTAAAAAACATTAACTTATTTTAGCAACTAATAATATAACATACAGTTATGCATCATTTTCTTTACCTATACGTACTAAAGACGGTTTTATTTTGCTTTAAAAGTTATGTATGTTTATCGATGTATTAACAATCATCAATGCTTAAAGTGTATTTGTAAATTCTATCCGCGGTTATATTAGACATTACGGTATGCCAATATATTTGAATATAACTTTTAGAACGTCCCCTGCTAAAATATTCTCCAAAAAATTCATCTTGACTGTTGTAGGTTTCATTTTAGATGTAAAATTGTATAGATGCAAAAAGTTTAAACCTCCGTTGAAATGTAAACTTCGTAATGTAAAATTCCCGTTGAAAAAAACGTCTATCCGTGTTTTAGTTGTGTTTACTTAGGCATAAACTTAGAATAAAAGATGCACAGTGCATGTATACGTAAATGTCAGTTACATATTTGTTCCAGCGTTGTGTATTTATCCTACACCAAAGAGCAGGCAGCTCAGTATTAAAACACTACTCAATTTCTGGATTTCCGAAATCACTTCATGCGAACGCTAGTATGGTTTATTAATGATAACGACGCCCGCTTCCCTTCTTGTAAATGATTCGTTGAGAATCTATTTCCGTCTCTGTTAACCTTACTTTCGGCTAAGCGTTAAGTGTCAATGGTACGTAATTCAGTGCTGAAGGCATCGGCTTGAATTATAGGTTTCTCGAAGTTAATTTGCAAAAAAAAAAAAAAAAAAAACAGTAACCTTATGCAATACGGTTTACCAACTTTATCAGCGAAACATTTTCTCGAGTAACATCATTCGACTGCGGCACAACTAAAACCAACTGACGTACCAAAATGAACAAATAAAATATTACAGTGAATAACGATGTTGTATAACTGCATGATCTCCTACATAGAAACAAAAATAATATAATTTTGCTTAAATCTAATTCTGAAATTTGAAGTTAAAATCGGAAAATACAAGGATGTTTTAAAAATACAATTTTTTTTTTACTTTTTTTATATAGAATACATTATAGCCTACAACATTGACATGTACTGTAAATATTTTCATTTTGTTATGTCCACTGGTTTTAGAAGGGACAATAAATCCGTAACATGCAAATTTTGACGTTAACGGGACATTACGCAATAACTATGACAGATAAAAAAATGTCATAAGAGCAAAGTTAAGTCACGATTAATGTCTTAAATAATACAAAGTACGTGGTACAAATATGAAAATAAAAATATGACAATGAAAATAGTTGTGGACTGTGCCCATAAGTAACAGTCAAACAAATAATGTTCAGTGCAATTATTGTCAGAAAAAAAACAAGTTGACACATCAGGATTCACGCTGTCATACTTGCGATTGTTGACCACGTTCCCATACATAATATGTTCTGTTTTATGTTTGTCAATATTCGATGTACGGTTCAATGACGTACAATTTTTCAATTTTGTAGCACATAATACATTGAATATTTATTTTTACAGTAAAATACATAACAGAGGATTAGATTTGTGTATTAAAATTTCCAATAAAACTGTGTTTTAGTATCATGAAAATATTTCTTTAAGATTTTTCAAACATAATCATTGTAACTTTACAAACGAATAATTTTTACAAGCAAAATACACGTAGGCCTAAATTTACAAATGTTTGTAAATTTTCAATAATAATGTACAAATTAAATACAATTTTACAACTATATCGCAAATATATTACATAATAGCGTTACACACACATACAGTTCAAGAACTAAATATTACAAATTGTATGTATAATTAAAATGTAAATTAAATTTACAATTTTCTTAGTGTTTTTAGTGTACGGTAATACTGTAAAAATAAAAACCTTTTAATATTACAAATAATTTTGTACATTTCAAAGATTTACAAACGTACAATGAAATAATACAAAATGGATTTAGAGTGTACGCTTTTTTTTGCGACCGCTGTGCAAAGTACGGAACGAACCAGGCAGGCAGTTTTATTAAGACCAACTAGCATTTTCGCAACTGAAAATGTCTAAGACAAACTTTCTTACGGTCGCGTATGAATGCAGCAGCAGCAATATACCGGTTATGTTATCGGTATCTGCAACACACATTCAACTTACGCTATAAAACGATATGATTGCCGCTGTATGCCACATAATACCAGGTATATAAGCTTATGAATATAATAAATACAATACTACTCGTACATGTGCCATGTTAGGTCCATCATTAGTTTTGATGCTAATTTTTAGCAGCGGAAATTGAATCGGTCACTGTAAAAATGCACTTAGTCTTAATTTCAAGAAAATTTGTTTAAAGTGTAATGCAGATTCTTTTTTTTTGTCACGCTGGAATGGCTGAAGTTGAAAGTAACTTAGTTCCTACACCATTTATACATACAAAACAATAATTAAATTTTTTGTAAACTCAATTAAGAGAACTAAGTCTTTGGAATTAATTGATTTCACATACCTATCACTGTTGGACATAGTGCCTCTTAACAATGACCGATTCAATGGTAAGGTAATTGGTATTATTGAGGTCCTTTAAGTATAACACTCTGAGCGCAGAATATGTAAAATAAAAGGTAGACCATGGCCCAGTCCAAAAGAGAAACGTCTCAAAAAATGCATTTTTGAGTTTGGCTCACCAAGAAATAAACAGAAGTGCTCTATACTCAGTTGAAAAGAGAAACAACACATAAATTCACTTGTTTTAATAACATTCTGATGACCAGTGAAGAGCTGTAAATTATATATCTTTAATTTTAAAGTGTGATTATTTCAGCAAAACAGACTATTAACATTCTAGACACCTTAAATAGTTGCCTCTGTACTTTTCTTTCAAATTAACACCAACGAAATATGTTAATTAAATGGTTTTTCGGCGAAACGGAAATATTTTAATTCGTATTTTACTAAAAAAACTGGGAATTTTAAGTTGTTTGCCATTTGAATTGGGCCATATGCGCTGATTTTCGTGAAAATTATTTTGCTGTAACTTGTTACGATGCTTCATGGTCAGTGACTGGACGTTTTTAACTCTCAGCGTCCCCACAAATCACAGACGTGTGGTATCGCATTAACCTTGGTCCGATAGATACAGTCAAATGGTCGACGCATCTAAACAAATACACTCTCATAACAACCATGGAATATACTCTGATAACAACCAGAAAGCTGAGCTGCAGATGTGCATGTAAGGTGTACAATCATGTTAGTTCATAATTTTTACCACTATGAAGGCGTGGTACATAACTCAACGCTAATCTACAACTGTAGATTTCTCGAAGCCAATTTGCGAAAATTAAACAATAGCAACCTAGACAATAGTTTCAGCAAACGTTTTAAACAAAATCGTTTCCAGTGTTACAAACTTCTCAGGCACAATCTTTGGCGCCGGAACTTCGTCCATTTATCTGCGGCACAAGATATCACGCGTAACGAATTACTAATTCTGGATACATTTTTACTCATAAAGTTGGCAAACGCCATCATCTAAGATAGTCATTAAATATTTTTTACATATTGGCTTCGAAAAAAGCGTAGAAATCAATTGATATTTTCGGCGTTTATTTATCTACCACGCACTCTTAACCAGTGTATCCACGCATAGGCCTATAAGTAATCTCTCGACTAGAAGACTGCATGGCAGGTCAATGTCTCGTGCATAGAGGCTAAGGTGACGTGAAATGCGCATATGGAGTCGTCCTTAGAGTCCCGCAAGTTCTACGCCTCATACCGGAATCACAAAGGCGCGTCAGAAGCGACACGACGGGTGCGATGCGACAATACTCGTCACTACGAACACTAGTTTGGCTGAAGTGGGACAAATACTTAAAAAATATTACATGCAAATAGTCCATTGCCACTAGTTTGGCAGTCACAGATTATGAACTGTAGTTAAGAATTTTCCGTTTTTTTCTTTTTGTAATATATTTTTAATACTAACTAGCATTCCGCAATGAACAAAGAATAACACAATTACACGTTTGCTTAAAAGGTTACGATTTAATTTGTCTTACCAAAAATCTCATTTTTAATATAAATAAAAGAAATGTACTACATCTCACCAGTTTCGCCAATATTTGACCACAAAATTAATATTCGACTAGAATAAAATCTATATTGGTAATTTCTATTATTCGCGTCGCGTCCGCCATTTTTATCGCGCTGACATCACAGTAACCTCGGTACTGACTGGCGGACATATTTTACTGTAAGTATCGCAACTGTCGTACCTATGTGATTCTGACATTAAACGCTTACCAAGGTAGCCATCTTATCACTTCCACACTTCTACAGTAGGTCTCCAAAAAAAACTTGAACGTCATGACGAATAGTTTCACTAATTCTGTTAGCATATCAAAAATCGGGGTGAAATGGATCAAAAGTTGAAACGACTTCCTCGTTTACAACTTTTTCGTTCTAAAAGTTCGTTCCAATCAAACTACTTGTTAACCGTATTAATTTGCCTTGAAAGAAAAACCTTTTATAAAACAGATTTTGCACTTTTGACCTTACTGACCCCTTTTTACGGTACTTGTTTAAGGCCACTACACACACTTATATCCGCTGAGAGGGACGCATATTAATTGGTAGTTATTTATGGCCTGGAAAATTAAGTAATTGATTCAATTACCAGTTTATTAAATGTTCTAACGGTGACACTAAACCTTACATCAAAACGAGATTTTCTTTTCAATGTGTTTCATATTAATGTTAAAACTGATACGACTCTGGTACTTAATTTTTCACACACTCTAAAAACATTCATATCCACATCACAAAGTTTATTTGAATATAAGCGAAAGTAGCTTTGCCGCAAAGAAATTGTTTGTTGAAAATTAAAAAATATGTTACAAAAAATTGTGTTAATATTAGTATAGGCTAGTTTAATGTAAATATTTTGGTATTGTTCGTTGCATCATTTTAAAAGACAAGCTTTATGTTAAAATAACCTTAATCTTCATACTTGACAGACTAAACGAAACATTTTCGTTGTTATAAGCTACTTTGCATGGGCTCATTTTGAAACTAACCTTGTGTTGTGACAAAGGAAGTGTCTTAGTATTCAGGGTTTGTTTACATTTATATATACATAAGAAGTATTTTATCACGCGTTGTACATCCGTTAATATAAATGTCACATCGTATGTATACACTCTCATAAATTTATTTAAAAAGTATCGTAATAGGAGGGTACCCTAGTGTAGAAAATCACAACCAGAGAGCATACTTCTGCTTATGGCCTCTAGCAGTCTGCCGAGCTATGAATTATTTAATAAAATGAAGTGCTACGATAGAGAAGCAACGGATTGTGAAATGCAAAGGTAATGGGAGTACCTCTGCAAAACTAACCTGCTACAGGCAACGTTCAGAACGTTTGTATACTACATGGTGTAACTCGAAGGGGTCTATGACATCGAGAATCGAACCCGAATAAGTGGGATGCGAGTGTTATAGCTACTGCGAGAACAGTTGCCTTCTTGATGTTCAAGAGGTGTAAAGACAGACAAAAGAGACATTTGAAAAATTTACACAAACTTAGTTTTTTTTTTTTTTTTTTAAATTCTTGATTGAAACAAAAAATAAAGAGTAACTTTTCCCCTAAATATTGTATTATTTAAGTGTCTGCAAAATGAACATTATAAAGGGCCAATGGTGAAGATATGATGGTCAGCACTTAACATCTAGGTCATTATCACTTGTGAAGGGTAACATATGAAGCAGCGCCGAAATAAAGGGGACCCGGAAACTACGCAACAGTTCGATATCTTCTCTCGTTTAGGGGGAAAATATCGAGAAAACAGTACAAATTATATATGATAGTCTTAATTGCAGTGTGTATTACTTCATGTCCAGTAAGTCTGTTTGTTTTCGTGGAGCGTACACGCTGTCGTAACCACTCAAATGCTGAACTTCACATGCGCTATGGGACTAATATGCATTGCTAAAATTTTTTAGTGATAGAAAAATGTTGTCAATAGTAACATCCTCCAAACATACAATATTTCGCAAAAAATTTTAAAACATGCATTTCACACTTGAAGAGCCTTTATCGTACGGTCAAACGTCACGTTTACAGATATGGTTAGATATGGCACCTGTGATTCAGCCTGGCAGTAGGCGAGCCAATATTCGGAAATTACATAAAGTAAAGAACAGTTACGGAATTCCTCTAACGTTAATCAGAAAGATCACGGAGCAGCGAAATAAGGCATGACTGGCAGGGAATCGAACACGGATCCTCTCGTAAGCAGTGTTCCGCTTGTTTTTGGCTTCATGTTATTCAGCTTACCGTCAGGCGAAGGAACTTCAGCTGTATGGGGTAGGTAGACTTTATCAGTTCATATGTTGGCTTCGGAGCCGTTTTTCAAGGTATATAACATTCTAGTTAAGTATTTAGCAAACTAGTTAATAAATCCACAACATAAAATTACCGCTTAGTTTCCCAAAAGGCCCCGGAATCATTTTCCGCCTGTGTTTGGAATTAGCAATATTAAATTATGTATGAATATTACATTAGTTTTTTTTAGTTATTTATTTATCACGACTTAAAGGTGCAGTTAAGGCATGGTGGCATTTTCTTACACTGGACCCAAAACACTTCACGTTTCTTTTACATAAAAAATGAGTCATTATTTAAATTACAATTAATTTAAAATATAAGTTTGAAGTAAATAAAAAGATTTTATAACTACACACAATTATAAAGTACAATATTGTAGTAAAAATATCGCACAGGTACCTTAATTATCAAAATAGAGGTGCAAATATATATATAATAATAATTTAAAAAGAACGAAAGTGGGAAAAACATTCATATACATCAAGTTGTGAACCGGCCATGTCCGTAACCTTGTAGTGTATAAATAAAAATAAATAAAAGTAAACAAATGTATAAAGATACATCGGCAGTTGAAGTACTTCCGCTTGAAAAAACGTTTTTTGATTTTATTTTAGCTTCTGTAGATATGTAGGTACTTAGAAAAAGTTAACAATTGCTTTGGTAACAGAAAAGTAAAACATTAAACCTGCAAATTCTTCATTCTTAATAATTTCAGCTGCTGTACAAAACTGTGGCGTATAAAAATTCACTAAACAATAACCAGATTTTTTTGTCGCTCTGGATTAAAGTGAACTGGTGTAAATTTTCGCTCGCAAATAAAGAGTCTATACATCCTGTCAAATAAATTACGTATTAACATCACAGACAGTTTATCATGTACAGAAATGCCCTTGGCTTCATGTGGCAATACCATAAAACGCTGTAACAAGACCTAACTGAAAGGTTTCATTGACGCGTCAATTTATTGCGAACATTACACATCGTTGAACATAACCGTTATTATCGAGGATATTTCTAAAAGGACGATTTATGTTTCACGCTCACAAAACATTAATATCATGCTTTTCATTTTTCAGATGCATACAATGATTCATTTCAAAAAAATATATTTTTGACATAAAAACCTCACAGTCAAACTGAGTTATCTTATTTATGGTGAGATTTTTATGACTTGGAGTAATTTAATGCCTTTTTATAGAATGAGCAAGTGCAGAACCTAGTAACAAATTTTACTAAATATTTTTCGCAATTGTCAAACAATGTATTAATATAATTTCTTATGGTACATTTATTACTTTTGCACCGGATGTCCGCGAGACGGAATATGTTACTTTAATTTTTTTTTTAAGTTAATTAAATTGAAATTTTGGAAACGTTGTGGGTCCACGACAATTTAAAGAAGATTTGTTATAGACATGTGACTTAGTCGAATCCCGGACGTTGTTGATTTATAACACATGATCCGAGTTATTCGAGTCTTATTCTAAGGTCGTCAAATAATTTCAATGATACATTATACAGTTTTGTAGGACGAGACCGTTCCTTGTAGGCCTAATACCTGGTTTACTTGTTTTCTTGCAAGGAGTCCATTGTGAAGTGTTCGTCTGTGTTTTTGTTTTAATATCTACAGAAACTCTATTAATTTTCTTCGTTTTCCTCCAGATGTCTGCGTCTCTGTTGAATCGTCTACAAACATCAATTGTTTCTTTCTTTTTTTTCTGTTTCTCGTTGAAATTGTATTTGTCTGTTGTTTCGTTCTTTCGCCACTGACGAAACTTCTTTTGCGGAACAGTGTAAGTGTTTTTTTTTTTTTTTTTTTTTACCTGACCACAATTTTTCTTGGTTGGTATTCTGTACTAGTGTGTTCGCTTGTGTCGGTTTAATTTCTTGTGTCGATTGCAACCTCACTGATTGTATGTCATACGGATTTGCGTATGTTTGTCTTTGTTTGCCGGTTGACACAAAATCCTTTTCGTTGATTACTTGTCTGTTTATCTCTGTGCATTTTCTAGTTTTCTGTAGCAGTTCGTTTGCTGCAATGGCGAACGTCCAGAATACTTCTTTGATTTGTAAAGTGGGTTAGTTGCATCATCATTCTTGTCAGTAAATTATTACACACTTTAAGCATGAAATAGCCTTCCAACACATCTAAATTGTAATTTACATTACATGACTATTTGGTAAAACCACCACTGTAAAAGCAAACCCTTTATTTATTTACCTTACGTCGAGTAAACGTAGAATCATGTTTGGACCGCACAAGATTTAACCTGCGCTCATAATACGCAGGTCAGTACAGAAGTGGTAAGATAAGTAAGACAGATATCCGTGGAGAGCAAGAAGGGACTAACTACAGTGCTATGCTGCCACATTCTGCATGTAAAATGACATCGTACAATACTTTGCCTTTATTATTTTAGCCTCCAATTTCGACTGCTAGCAACCAAAATAAGTATAAATTTTAACAATTTGCACTATAGTTTTCTTTTCTTATGATAAAGAATCAAAGTAAAGTAAAAAGTAGTGTCTATAGATATTAGTGTGTGTTTTTTTTTTTTATATACATTCCTGGAAAGAAATTTTGTTCACGGGACTGTTAATTACAAACACAGCATTTGCGCATACGCACAAACATTTATTTTAAAGAAAACTTTTTAATTGGTAAACTGTCAACCGTAGTCGATCACAGCACAGAGGAACAAAAAAAGAGCAGGTATTTTTTCACCTGTCCTTGCAAGTGGTGACCCTTGCGCCATTTCTCTTCGTAGCACGAACTCTCCTGGGACCAGAGAAGGGTTGAGGAGAGGAGGGGGTGTGCATCAACCGCCGTTCCTGACAAACTACCGCGGCGTCGGGTTCGAGTCCCGGCGGAGCCGCGGGCCGGATAATTGAATCATTAATATCGAGGGCGGCGGGTGACGAAGAGTCCCAAGTGAGTGGGGGACAGGTAGAAGGGGAGAGAGGGGACAGCTAGGGTGGCGGTGTTGCCATGGATACAGGTGATTGATCCGGTCACGAGAGGCGACCGTGTCCATGTTCCCGGTCCGAGCCGGCATCACTGTAAACAACGACACTGTGCATAAAATTGTATCACTTAGATTTGATTTAGCAACAAACAGATGGGGAGGAGGTTCATGCAAAATTTTAACTAATGTACCCTAATAGTTTTTATACTTGTACGAGATATTGCTTGTTTTGTAGACATGCATCGTACCTATTTCTTATAGTGATTATAACTTTCCAGCTTTCATAGGATTTGTGCAATGGCGTGTCCAAGTTCAAATCTGCATAAGAATGTTTTATACAATAAAGGCAAACCGAATGACTTACAGAAGTTGCGTGGTTCGAACTGAAATACCGTTGCACGAGCTACGACAAACAAGAAATGAGTAAAAAAAAATATTGACATTTTTGTATGTTTTCAAATAATAGCAGATAATTGACAGTTTTTTAATTTAAAATTCAGCAATTTTCAAAAATACAAACAAAATATTCCTTGCAGTTTAATACATTTCTTGACGTAGTCCGTGACAATTTTCTTCAGCGTGAATTGTTTGATTTCTGTAAGTTGGTATTTCTATCATACATAAAACAGTGTTATGCCAAAATTAACTTTAATATTCCATTACACAATAACTATGAAAGCTAGAAATTTTTCACTACTCTAAATAATAGTAACAATGTATGTTGACAATACAAACAATATCTAGAACATATATAAACAATTTTGAAACTGTTAAAATTGCAGTATATGTGTGTGTTAAATATTTTATTTATTCGTATTATGTACAAAATCTACAGGTATAACATTAATGTGTTTAATTCTCATAAGAAGAATTTTAACATATTAAATGTATTACAAAATTTTCTGTTACTCCATTAACCATATTGTATAATTATAATTTTTGCTTTATTGAAATAATGGGAAGCAAAATATAATACTAGCAATTATACTCCGATTTATATTTGCTTTGCGCTGCTATGCAGGTAATACGGTTGAAGTGTTATAGCATAATTGGATGTACTAATTACGACACAAACATATATTCAAAGCTCGCCCGTTATATCCGTACTAGAAGTCTAAATAAATGACATTTATTAATTAATCTCAGATGTATTATTTTCCCTTAAAAATTAAAAAAAAAAATTGAAGAATAATAATGTTCAAGTGGCGAAATGTCGCGACAGTAGAAATTACATTGTTGTTTTTAGCACTGCAAACGTTAATTTCTCAGTTATGTTATCGAAAATATAATGCACGATTACATTTAGGCCTTATGTTGCTGTGTCAATAGTGCTTACACATATTTTTACTCAAAATCTAATCGATATATATATCGTTAACATTAATTTCGATAAATTTTATCGAATAGAAAAATAATGGATGAAATAATTAATTTACTATTTATTTTAAATGTTTAATTTATTATATTTACAAATAGTGAAAAGGATAAATCATTTGAAGGTATTTTAGGTGTTACATACTTCTAATATTGTGCAATTAGTAATAGTATGTATTAAACGTCACTTTTCAAATATAAAGAGATACGGAATAATTAATACAGCAACAATGTTACACAGTTCTGAACACTTAAAATAATTCGTCGTTTTTCTCTACGCACATGTTTGATAAAATCATCTCATGATGAATATTTACAGTACCAAAAAGTATTTATTTATTTACGTGCATAGAAAGTAATCATTTTGTTAATCAGCTGTAAACCATGCATGTTGTGTAAGGTATAAAAGCAAAGTTAGCAGCTACGCATGCAGCAAAGTGACGAGATATTTCGTGGCAGAGGTGTCGAATATCATCTTGAGACACACGCCATGAAGCTTCCTACAACCGCACACGTCGATCAATCAGTATATTGACAAGTGGTTGACTGAAGTACAAATGTCACTACATAACATCTAACATATACTTAACACGGGATAAATCAACATACCTGGAAGGCCAAGACAAAAATGTTACGTATCTTGTGTTAGGTGATGCGAACTGCTGCTACGTGATAACGTTAAGTATGCCGGAGCGAAAATATGTCTGGAAATGCGTCTTAAGGTTGTCGCCGATACGTAGTTGAGCTTCAAAAACTACAAGACGTGACAGGGATTGATAACTAACCACAGCACCTACCACAACGACACAGCACAGAGAAACATGTTTGATAAAGCCAACTGTTTACGTAAGTATATGGATAAAACACAGTTAACTACCCTGGTTCATAGGGTATTGTGATATTTCCTTAATTTTATGCCTATTCTGCGAAAGGCAAAGGCGAAACACTGTACAATCATTCTCGTTTAGTCGCACCTCATGCACTCCCCTTAATTTACAAACCAGCTACGTAATCATTACCACGGCTAACTAAGAGTGAAAAATTTTTATCATGTAAATATTGTTTTCTTGCATTGGAAATTTTCTTCTCCCGATAACATGGTTGAGTTTAAATAAACATTCATTTTGTTACAACATAAATTTTAATTTTGGTGGGTTTTACATTTTGTCCACCAAAAAAAAAGTATCACATTCATTGTATTAACTCCTATGGTTTCCTGTATCAAAACGTTTTCTTTGCTTTGGACGTGATTACGAATCCTTTTGATGGCACTAACGGTCAATTTTAACAAAAATATACTGTTTCCGACATTCAATGACGTTAAAGCAGAGGTTTACTGGAGGTATTGTGTTCAAAAACTGTGTAGAGCTGCTATGTTGCCCACCGCGGCGTCAAATAAAATCATGATGTAAGCGGGATTCGTTGGAAATGGATAGATTTTGATCACCACATATATATATGACACGAGAAAAACGTGTAAAATTAGCTTCATTTTCTAACATTATAGACTCTAAAAGGCTCTAGTCTCATTAAAAGTCTCTCTGTGGTCCATAATGTCGTTGCTTGCTGCTGGGAATGTTTCTATCCAATAATGACATAAATTGCAAGGTAGAGTGACCAATCTCCCATTTATCAGTCACAGGGGTAAATAAGACCACATAGACACTCGTAGTCAATGGAATGACATAGTGTTCACTGGTACGTATATGTACTGCAGTCTAGACCTTCACAAATAATATGGCAAGTTTTGCTCGTCTCTAGATACGATGTAAGCCCGAAGCAACGCCGAAATAAAAGGGTTAGAGAAAACGGAAGATTCCCGAGATACAAGAGCAGGGTGATGGCGCTATTTCCTAGCTAAGAAATTCAGGGTTAACCCCCGTCGAAAATCAAACCCGGATTCCCTAGGCTGAAGGCGATCACAAGTAGCTGTGACAATCACTGCCCAGGGACTCATCGGAAATATCAGTGGGTCTTTGCTTCATCCTGCCGAGTGCTGACGTTCCCGACACTGTCTGACGATGTGCCAGACGAATCCGAGAGTTCCCGCAGGACTCCTGTATTCTATCGCAACGTTGACACCCGTGAATGTCTTACACGCATAATCTCTCTAGATATGGTCCAATTTCGCTATTGTGCCTCTATACAGATACGACGTTTTCTGCCTGTAATACATTGTAAAATATGCAGTGATAATACACTTGGCCCTCATTCAAAGATAGGATAAAATACAGATGGAGATTTAGAAGCCTACGCTAAGCACGTAAGAATATGTCCCTGTACACGTATAGAGAAATGAGGTTATGGTTAGACAATTCACAGCCAAAATTATACACGTTGGTTTCCTCTCGTTTCCGTCTCAAGGCCACACATCAAACGCCTTAGAACATAACGGCATGCTCCATCTGTGCTCAGCAAAGCAGTATTTGAAATTATATTTCTTTGCATATTCCCACGAACATAATGTGAGGGTGAGAGACTATGGTCAACTCTTAACATCAAGGACTTTAGCGCGGGTGAGCATTGGCATGAGTTGAGTATGGAGCAGCGCCGGCATGAAAGAGCGAGGGAAACGGGAGACCCCGTGATAACCCGCTGACAAACGGCATCGTGTGGTACGATTCCCACATGCGAAAATCCGTGGACCAACTCCGCTGAAAAATAGCATGGTGTATGGTCTATTGTACTGGGACAATGGTGTAACAATTTACAATATTTACACTAGTAGAACAAAGGCCACAAAAGCAGTAACTTATTCAAATTAATTACAGCATTGCAAGGTTTTATTTATACAAGAACGAATGTTATATGATAATGCAAATATATTTTTGTGTTTAATGTACGCAAATATAAATTGTTCTCAGTTAATGCTGATTAATCAACTGCACAATCGTTACACTTAAACCAATTACTTAGGATATCGATATTATCAAAAACTGAGTAAATCAATTAATTCATTAAAAATAATGGGTACCACACAATGAAATACGCTTCCGCTGTATGTTCAACATAACATCTTGAAAATATTTTTAAAAAATAGTTTATGAATGGTTATCAAAATGTCAGTTATACAACGTTAAAGAATTTTTTAGTATATTATTAGTTCATAGGAATTTTTTTATTTTACGCGACATATAACTTAACTTATGATATTTGCATAAACGTTTTGTTTATCTTGGTAAGTAAGGTGGACCTTGTTTCTTATGATTTATGTAAATATCGCTGTATATGTATCGTATAAATGTTATTCTCATCATACTAACATATATTTTTAACCCTCTTAACTGTAAATAATTTTAATTTTTTGAGGGGGGGGGATATTATTAACATACACTACCGGTAGTTTTGTATGTTTAAATCTATTTGGAGGAAAATGTTTTCAGTACTATTATTTTTTTGTCTCTTTGACTTTTAGGTCACCAGTATTTATTGTAACTGATACCTATTGCATGCATGAGTTTAATGTTAAAAATAAACACACACAAATCTAACTTTAAATCTATGTTTTTGTAATAATCTTTTGGTAGGTGAGATTTACGTCATCGAGAAGATCAGAGATAGTGAGACACAACTTAATACAATGACAGGAACTGGGATTTGTTAAGGAATCATCTCAGTGTTCAATTGCAGTTATTTTGGGAAACCACAAAAAACCGGAATCATTCTTGGCATGACCCGGGAAATGAACTCGGGTCGTCCTTGGTCAGCATACGGAAGTAGCCGAGTTTGATTTCCGGTCCGGCAATCATTATTTCACTTGTCAATTGTTTTCGTTGTAACTTCATGCGAGCGGTGTAGATATTCCGTACTACCGGCCATATCATTTTTTTGGTCCGTTTCTGTATATTTTAGTCACTGGTTCCATTTCCATAGACCCAGCTGTTGATGTGAATATAAACTTTTTAAATACCTATACATTTTGTGAATTTTGCAGGACGAATAACTTACTTACTGGACGCAAGGCATTACTGTATTTATACGTGCACGCAAATGAATCAGTGGTGTATGCACTGCAAAATTAATACTTTTAAGTCTGGTTGCTGACCATTTTGTTTCTTGCAGTCCGAGCGTGCAACTTTGATAAAGAATTAATTGTTTATTTATTTTTATGTTGGTTAGCGAGAACAACTCTTCATGTAATTTAGCATATCGTCAACATTTACTTTACACTGCATCCTAAAACACTTTTATGGGTGACGTAAAGTAAAAATGTATAGTTATTGTGCTGTACTTTTTTACAAATGTGTGCAGTGTAGATTGAAACTTAAACTATGCTATTGTGTATTTAATTTGTATTGTCCTTGAACAAACGGTAAGTATTTGCATTAAATTGTATTTTCGTATTTCATTATACGGATATTACTTTTTATATACATAATGTAACCAAATTTATCTAGGGGATTGCTGACGTGATAAGAAAAGAGATTTAATTATTTGATATGTGTTACCTGCAGTCCCTACAAATATAAAATATTGTAGAATCCCTTAAAGATTAAGTACGGAAACTATACTTTCTAGGATATTTTGAAAATTAGTTGTCTTAAAGGAACAGAAATTGAAATGTGAGATAAATAAACCTAAGCTTGAAATAAAATGAAGTTATGTTGCGTCGTACGCATCCACATCTTTCGAAAAATTAGCTGTTTGAACCGTGTTACGATGATCGAAAAGTGACCAACGATGCGATCGTAATTAATCAGTGTGCCGTAATCACACACAGAGGCACTTTTGTTGCACCTATCTAGGACCCGCCGTGATCATGTAAAACGTGCCCAAAGGTCAGAGTTGCAGCTACAATGGCCTGGGGGGCAGGCACTACGGCCTTCACCCGAAGGTTCGGGCATACTGCATGTATACTCCATTTCATTTAAGTTTGGATAAATCTCACAGCAACTAATGGGCAATAATTTGTAATATTTTGTTACTTTTGTCACTACACAAGACATTCATTGCAGTACAAATTCTGAAATGGACATTTCAGATTCATTTTAGAGCTATAAATGGCTTGCATTGTGCAACAAATCACAAAATACTAAAAAAATTGTTGCACATAAGTTGCTGTAAATTTTATCCAAACTTATATGAAACAGACTATAATATGGCGTGGTGCGACATTTGGACGGGTTTTACACAAATCAGGAGGGAACTTCAGAGTGGCAACAACAATGTGTTTGTCTAATTACGACGCAATGATTTAATTAATTAAACATCATTTTTCGGTCATAGTTAACATATTGCATGCAACACGCTCCATAATTTTATTTTATCACAGATTTCGGTTAATTGACTTCACCTACCACATTTAATTCCCTTAAACTATGCTTTTCAGATTTCAACTATTAGGGTTTCTGTAGTCAATATTTGTGATAGGCCGCGGATGTCACAAATAATATTTTTTTTTTTTTGTTTTTCACGTCACGGGAATTCACTGGTAAAACTTTAGCCCAATGTTCCCAAAACACGCTGTGCTATATATATATATATATATATATATATATATATATATATATATATATATATATATATATAAATACAAGCTTACATTTACTCCTCCTTACATATGTTGCAGTCACTTTCCTTTTTGTGCGAATACTTGTTCGCCTGACTTATTTGAAATGATGAGAATGAGGATGTGTCAGAAATCCTAAGTGGAAGAATAGAATATTAATTTAAATTGCAGTAAAAAATTTTACACAATTATTGTTAATATCCTTCGAGATATATAAATAAGAGCGAATACTTAAGCAACGTGCGAAATGTTTCTTTTGTAGATGAAAAAGATTTTATTGTCCTTAATCAAAGCAGTGTAGAACTATGAAAGTTATTGTAGCATGTTACTAAAGCAAATATTGCAAGGATCTTTTAAATTACCATGTACCATGTGAATAACTGTGCGAAATTTTATGTCGTGCTTGGTAGTATTGAAATGTTCGTTATGCTTTCCTGGTTGTCTAATAGAAGGATTTTTATGGGTTACAATATTAACATGAAGTATTAATTCTTACAAATGTGATATAGTTGTATTTGTAAGTATAATGCGGCTGGAGAGAATCGGTAAAATAATAGTAAAGAGCTTGAGATGGAAGATAGCCTAACTTCGAAATAAATTTTGTGAGTCCACTTGTCTCCCAACGCACAAACGCTACTTGTGAAATATAATGGTAAATCTGTGATGAATTATAGCATTAAGGGGACCAGTACCTGCCATATTCTAATTCTTCCATTTTCGGTGTAAGTTACATTCAGGGAGAGTAACTGAAATTTCTCGTCTGACATGGCATAGATATTACCATCTTAAACGTTACCAGATTGTCAATGAGTTCACTACCTTTCTTAGTTTTTGACTAGTAACTCTCCGGAAGAAGAAAGTGTGTTTTTCTGCGGATGGTCACAGGTATAGTATAAGCAATAGTAGTCAAGGAATGCCAACTGTATACAGTGTAAGCTTGTTGAAGCATAAAAATGTAGAAAAGTTGTACGCCAAACTAAATGCAGAAATTGTATTATTACAGCATGGTAGGTAAAGATCACTCTATGTTTATACTTTACAATGCTACCTGATTCAATTACCTGTTTCTACCTAACAGCATATAAATGTCAAATTTATCTTTAAGTATTCCAGCTTCGTATGTAAATTGTCACATTCCCGCTGAAACTGCCGATTGGCAATCAGTACAAAAAGAAATAGTAGGACGGCCATTAGGAGAAAACAGTGTACATATTATGAGCAAGCTCAGTGAAAGGTAATACTTTCTTTGATATTTTAGTTGCGGTGTCTGAAATATGAAGGTTAACAATATAATATGACGAATAAAATAACTAATAACCAGGTAAAGTGAAATGTTATGAGTATGAAATCTGAAGGCCGAAAAAAAAAAGCTGATAGTATACATTTAAAAGAGCAAAAATGTGAAAGATCATAAAAGTTCGTGCACAGTTTAAACAAGTCAAAGAAAACTAAACACCAACGTGGTAACATTCAACCACGTGTAAAATGTTATTTAATTTCGCGTGGACATGTTATGAAAGTGACACATTTTGAAATTTAATGAGTGACAGATTTAAGGAGGAAACTTGTATAGGTAACACCTATGTTTTTTTAGAACTTAGTCGCAAACTGATGCAAGACATTCCTCACACAAAATATATCTATAAATGTTCAGTAACTTTTATAAATTTGTGTCTATTCTATGCTAAAAGATATCGTTCTAAGCACGAGTTAATAGTACTTACCATGATCAAAGTGGTAGAATATCTTCCACTGTTAAATTGGAATAAGCCACATAACATCACTCCCGGTGAAAAACTTCCTATGTGAAATACTCAAAAATTTTCAGGAAAGTAAAAAACAAGATCACGATTTAATTGTTAGTGTTTGTGGTATTAACAATCAGAGAACAACATACACATATTTCATTTGTATTAGTCTGTACACTTTGATGCAATTACGTACACAAATATTATGAAGAAGTTTCTTTTGATAACAACTAACCGGCAATGACGATAATATATTTGATTGCCTATAATCATTGCTACGGTATGATAAAAACCAAAATTTTATTTTTTTATTTTATATTACATTGTACGTGTTTTAAGAAAGCTTCTAATTTTAAAATATTATGTGTGTTAATTTCGAAATAAAATGAAACTTTTATGCGCGCTTTTTCAGATCTGTGCCAACACATTTATTTCTGTGACTATTTATGCAGTTAACTTTTATTTCAGTGCCTTTAAATCTGTACAGATGAGCAGCTTGCAAGTTAAATTGCGGCCACAGAGTTTCTGTATTCCGGGAAACGGTGTTTCAGGAAGTGGAGTGTAAAAGAAGAAGAAAACTGGGTCGTAAACATTTTTCATCAGTTCCTGGCTTTTAAATAAATAACAGCTTTGGGTCACCACGTCTGTCGTTATAGCACTCGTGTATCGCAGGCTGTTACCATCTAACGTCCTGCATCTCCGTTTCCTTACATTACAGACTCTAAGAGGATACATATTTTATCAGACAGGAACGAGCTTGGAAGGATGATAGTAAATATCACTTAATGGCTCACTTTATGGTCGAAAAATAAGACATTTTGCCACAAAATCTATGTCAAACACATAGCGGCAATGGACGCTTAAGGTGTTCGCCTACTGGCCGTGGGTTTGTGACTGAGGCACGGTGCCAAGGGCGATGTTGACCGGCTCATCTGGCACGATATCACCTCTAGCGGAAGACACTGAAACTGCGTGCATTGGTATTGTAGATCGCTCGCCTGACTGACATTTTCAGTGTAGACCACATCTTCTTTTTTTGTGGAAAGTTTCATGCAAATTAACGTCATGTTTCTAGAGTAGTTTTACACGAATCCCACGAGTAGTTTTCAGATTTAACAGTTTAAAAAAAATACGTTTCTTGCCGTTTGAGAAGTTCCAAAATAATTTTTCTAATTGACGTGATGCTTTGAAAAAACCATTACATCATATTTTTAAGTGTATTTTCTTTTCGTTCATTCACACAATAGGTACATGTGAAATAGTTTCCTTACATAAACACGTATTTACGAACACACAGCAACGCATTTTAAGTCCGTGGTAAGTACGCCCTTAAAAAACGGTATTGTGTATGCTTCTGTCTGTTTAACAACAGACACGTTATCAATGCGCAGAAGAGAATTTTGCAGCAATTAATTTCAATGCCTTCAGTTCACATCTGCAGCTCTGCTTCGTGGTGAATGATTGGATGTTTTTAACTTTCAGCCTCCATGAATTCTACCCGAAAATCACAGACGTGCGAAGTCTCAGTAACGTTGCCCTGATAGTCAAGAGACTAATGAGCGACGCCTCTGTACAAATGCATATTATCCAATAACCATGAAGCGGAGTTGTATACGTGGACGTAACACACTGAAACACGCTGGTGCAAAAATAATTTCGCCATAAATCAAATGTTCTAGATACAACCTCTCGGAAATGTAATTTTTTCCTCTGTTGTTTCCTGCGTGGGCCTACAAACTTTACTAAACAATGTGGCTATACATTTAACTACAGCAGAAAGAAAATGCTTGATAAAATGAACGCACTAAAGCAACAGTAACACATGTGTACATTTGAAAATATTTACTAATAATGTTTCCAGATTATTTTGGCGTCGATTAAGTATACAGTTTATCTTACAAGAATAAGTGTGTTAAACTAATTTTGTTTTTTAATCATGTAATAGTTGGTGTAAGTTTCACATACTGCTGTTAGTATATTTGTGTACCAGCCACAGCACATTTTTAACCTACTTTCTGAAGTTAAGAAGGGCTCTTGAGATCACTCTACGTGTGCGTTCCTGCATCTTATTAAAAATATTTACGTCAACACATTTCTGCAAATAGTTGTGCACTAATAATATACGTATCATATAATATGTATATTTTTATTTATTAGAAAAATTTCACGGTATTTTTTAAAAATTATTTTGCCTACTAATTCGGCCACTAATAATTAAACTTATTTTATTTAATTTAAATATATTCTTAATATTTCGCCTACAAATATTCCCAGTACGGCAAATTTTGAGAGAGACTGTTAAGTAGTTCTCAATGTGTGTATGCTAGTAAAAATAAACATCCGTTATTTTAATAAAACATATATAATAATAAAAAAAATAAAAGTTTTAATCCTTTGCAGTGTTAGATACTTACTTTCTAAATGGTGGCTCTTTGAAATTTTAGGTCATTGTATCAAATCTCTGAAACCATTAAACAGAACGATGACAAATATGATATTTTAATAAATCAAAACCTAAGTAAGCCTAATTCATCTAGCAGAATATGTTGTAAGCACATCATTTTGAAAGACAGAACAAATTAAGAATTTTACGTACACAGAGATACACATTGATAGTTACAAACTGGCCAGCATATATTTAATTCCAAAAAATAGAATGCGAAAAAAGGAATTAAACGCACTGCAATATTTATAAACGCACGTTTATCTACAGAGTGTAATTTCTAACGCACGTAATGTCCGGCCCACGAGCATGGTACAGAGGTGACATACAATGTTTCCTGTAAAATATTACGATCAGTGATAACTCGCGGTGGTTCTTAACAAAACGTTAAAGCTCTTATCAAAATACGTTTTATCCAACGACTATCTTTGGTTCTAATAGCATTTATATTTGCAATGAATTACTTACTCAATTGGTAAACTTTTAACTATGATGACTGATAAATGTGTTTTGATCTTAAAACACATGATTATGACCTGGAGTGAACGAATACCTAATTCATAGAAGACCATAACTACTCTGAATTCTGAACATAGGTCGTACTGATGTCATATCAATAAATTTGGTGAAAAAATGTTCTGAAAAGTCTGTGGACTTATATGTACATACAGGGAAGTTTATAAAATGCCTTTAAAAGGGCATCGCAGATAAATAAGAGCTGAATTCTTCAATTGAGATCTATACTTTTTGAAAGTCAATACATTAAAACTACAAAAGAACACTCTTAGACAATGATGTTTGTCAAATTTATGAGCAAACATTTAACCAGAATGATGCATTTGTTAGGCATGATATATCACACCCCAATTAAGTATACGAGATTTCGGCGTCAGAGATTGTTCTACAGGTATACGTTAATCAAAAAAAATGTTAGCTCAGAAATGTGTCAAAAACTATTTCCTGCGATGGCTGTTATTGATTTTGCAAATTGGGTTCGAGAAACCTACAATTCTGAACTGTTGCTTTTAGCACTGAATTATACAGGCCTACTACGCTATCTTAAGCGTCCTTGTTCTAGAGCTCCAATGTTATAGCAGTGGAATTTACGAATGTACCCTTCTGAGGTGTAATTGCGACATGGTTCTTTACACTTTATGGCAGGGTAACATGGGAAATGTTTCCTTGTAGGGGTAAGATGGGCCCCGACTGAAACCAAGAGGTGACTGAGCTGAGGATCTCAGTCGGGGGGCAGGCCAGTGGGCGAGAACCAGGGATGGGTGGCCCTTGGCTCTCTCGCTAGCTTCTGCTCTCCTTTGGAAGGTGGATGGAGGCGCAGTTCAGTGTTCCGTTTAAGGGTTCGGGCGTTTCCAACTGACTTAGCTAAAGTCCATGGCGTGGTAGAGCGAGATCTCTCTCCTCGCCCATGGGAGTCGGGTGCCGGGATGGCTTCGGCTAAGAGGCACCGTTAACAAAGAAAACCACAGGTAAAACTTTGAGTAACATTGTATTTAGGGGGTCAACCTGCTGGTAAGATAGGCCGTCTTTTAGAAGTTCAGAACTCACACAGTAGATTTGTTCGACTATTCTGCGGTAAAAAGAACAAGATTTTTTTTATTAAGTTCAGATACGTAGTCACAGGCATTGGGAGAAGCACATCTTCTGATATTCTTGTAAAGCAGCTGACAAATTGTCAATACTAGAGCGAATTCATTTATTGGCTTTTAAAGAGAATTCTAAATATTAATATGTTCGAGTTTCGTAAAACGTTAACTCAGGAATTTCACTGATATATAATCAGTATTAAAACTGTCTTTAAACAAATCTGGCAACGGGGGAATTGATTGAATGATATTGTTAATATACGGCATAGTAATGCATTGTCGTCTCACTGACTCAAGAAAAAAAATAAGGAAAAGACATGCCGAATTGGCTGCAGTCAAAACAAACACAAATAATAAAACTCAAACCAATTTCAAAAGGAACTATGTTAAGTCACAGAAAATTCAAAACAACTAGAAAAAAAATGTTTAAAACAAATAACAAAACAAGAAGGAAAATGCAAACTGAGATAGCTCAAGACACCAAAACTAAGACAACACAGAAAATAATTAAGACGAAGAAAATGTTAAACACAAGACAGGATGAACCAAAAGTGACGTCATAACACACGACTGGACGAAACCACGACGAAAACATGAAACTCGCAGAAGTTTCTTTCAGACGAGCTAGTCGGGACGTTTCAGGAGCTGACATGCTCCCTTCTTCGGGCATGCTGAAAGTTAAAACCGAAATAAAATTAGGCAGTTTGTATGGTCTTGATAAAGCTCTTCGTCTAACACGACCAATGGCCAATTTAAAATGATAGTTAAATAACACGTGTGATAGGCGCCGAAACTATAAAACGATATCAGATGTGCGAGAGAAAAAACTGTGCATGAGAAAAATTCAGAAATTTTCAAACTAAAGGAGAACTCTTCGTCATTGGTCGTGACGTCAATAAGTGTTTCTCGCCCACGAGAAGTCAAGTTTTCCTCCTCAAAGCAAAGCCATGTATGTTGTTTATCGTGACACCATTTTTATTTGCTAAATGCAAAACGACTGCTATATAAGAAGTTTAAGTCACGTGTCTTCGTGCGTATTTTTCATCGTATATTTGTTGCTATGGTGAACAGTGCTAGAAAATTTGTGTTTATTTAAAATACATCACGGGTATATGACGATGGTTACATTTTTTTTTTTTTTTTTTTTTTTTTTTTTTTTTTTTTTTTTTTTTTTTTTTTTTTTTTTT